>PVHP010021481.1:0-29330 GCA_004024765.1 Zapus hudsonius | reverse complement strand
AAAAAAATAAAATAAAATAAAATAACCTAAATGGAAAAAAAAAATGTTTTTCAAATTTACCGTGCATGTCCTGAAATCTCCGTGAGGGCTGAATTTAAACGTTTTAAGCCTGACATTTCAGCTTGCTTTATCTTTTAGTTGGTGAATTCACTTTCCTCATGATCCGAGAATAAACTGATAGGGAGTGGTTTCCTGGTGATACATCCTCCCAACGTCTAAAGCAGAATCTCTGAAATTTATATGTGAAGAAAAAATATGTAACAACCTACAAGGACCTTAAAATTGCAGCTAGAAACAGAAATGATTTTGTGCCTTCAGATGAATGTGCAGCTAGCTACCTGGGCCTCCTGGGTAGAGCAGTCTCTGTGTCTTGTTATGGAAATAGCTCTTTTTGTTCAAATATTTAAATTTGGGCTAGATTGGAGTAGAGGATTATTGGACTTTGCTAAATGGGGCACGGAGAACATAGGGTTAAGGGAAGTCGAGACAGGCTGAAAACCCCTTACTCGCCACCTCCACCCTTAACCCTAAAACTCCTGGCTTCCTAAGCAAGCCACAGTGCTAAGCCACAGTGAATCCAACGTTCTCACCCCAGCAGGGCTAACGGACCCGGGTGACAAATTTCTCTGTCACCATCACCATTGAATCCATGTCTAGAATCACATATTTCCCACCACTCAGGCCCCTCAATTTATGCAAATTAGGCATTCACAGGTTGGCTGCGCTCACCTATCTACTTGCGGGATGCCCACTCACCACTTGCCTGACCAATCCCCTTGCCCTCCCCTGCCCCTAGTTCTTCTGGCCTCTTTTCTCTATAAATATAACCTTTCCACATTCCACATAAATGACACATGGACACATGACAAACATCTGCTCAAGCCTGTGTCCTGAGAGTTTTCTCTCGTATTTCGCCAGCTACACCCTGCTTGCACGCTCAGCTCTGTGGCACTGCTCTGCCTCCTTCAAGTTTGGCCACAGACCAAACGAAGACACCGTGGAGAACGACAGAGGATTATTATTTCTCACAAATATTATTTTGAAAAGTGATTTCTTCCTTTCCTAAGTACATGTAGGAAGTACTTTTTTTAAACATAAAACAACACCCCCCCTAGGCTTTTTGTTACGAGCAAGAAAATTTAAATACTTTTAAACACCTATTTATAGTTTATTATTTAAGTTTTCTCATTCTTCTTAATATCCTGCAGAGGTAAAGAATATTTGGCAAAAAGGAAATATCCACAGGATATATATGATTTGTATGTGTGTATAAAATCATTTCTAGATTTTTAGGGGTTTCTTATACAATAACCTTGAACTTTTGCTACAATATCAATTGGGATGCTTATTAAATGTGTGAATTTTTCATGGCCTATACTTAACTACAAAGTCAAAACTCTGGGTAAAAGCAGGGAATGTGCATTTGAAACCACCCATCCGCCCAGATCATTTTGTCTAAATTCCTCAGTGGCCCTGCTGCCCCAGGCTGCAGACACTGTAGTGGCCCTGCCTGGCTGCACTCCCATAATGTTTTATTCATGTATTAGAATCAGAAGATCATAAATACTGACAAGTCACAACTCTTGTTTTTTTCTTTTTACTTTAAAACTTTAGGAATGTAAAAATTGTTGATACAAATGATATAGCTCTCACTTCACAGAGAAATAAGAGGTAGTTTATTCTGGAGCCAAATGTGAGTGACCATGGCCCTGGGAACAGAGATTTAGGTTCCTGCAAGCTCTGTGTTCCAAATGTGTTAATGATTTTATGAGGTTTTTAGTTACAGAACAAGAGATAGTCATAAACCAAGACACTTCTAAAATACACTGGCTGACCATCAGGTGGGTGGGCCACAGCAAAGCAGAAAATCTCCACCATAGTTTTTAGATGCTATTGGATGAAATTCTTAGTGCTTGGGTTGGTGGAAGCTGGTGGTCTGGGAGTACATTCCAGAAAAGATCACACCTGATCAACTGATAGTCACCAGGATGCCAGGTCAGACCCAGACGAGGGCAAGAATGGCTATTGAGGGGCTAAGGGTACCGAGGGAATTTGGCTCTGACCCTGACCTGACATTCCATCTTTACAGGAGCTCTGTCAGTCCACTTGGCCTTTTCTGAGGCCGATGCAGCACTTTCAGGAACTTCAGTTTATAAAATTATCTTTAGTTCTGGTTGTGATGCAGGATTTTGGGTTTCAGGAGGGATCTCCCAAATTTATGAACCCCAAGATGGATAAATTGTAAATTATGTCATTTACTTAGTATCATGGTTTGATCCAGGAGCCCCTCACAAACAAGTGAATGTGTTCTGAATGATTGATCCCCAGCTGATAGCAGTTCGGGTATTAGAACCTCACTGGAGCTGTGTTGTTGGGGGCGGGCTTATGGGGTTATAAACCAGCTTCCCCTTGCCAATGTTTGGTACACCTTCCTGCCGCTGTTTGCAGTGCTGTGGTGGAGGTGATGTCCACCCCGCTGCTCATGCCATCATTTTCCCTGCCATGATGGAGTCTCCACTCAAGTCTGTAAGCCAAATAAACCCATTCCTCCACAAGCTGCTTTTGCTTGGGTTCTTTCTGCACAGCAACTAGAAAGCTGACTACTGCACTTAGGGAAAAATCATAAATGGTGAAATTGGGATCCAGGAAGAGGCTGGACTCACAAGCAAGTCACACTGCCTATGTGGCCAGCCTTTATTCTCCAGTTCTTTCTAGGGGGTTGGGAATTATTATGCCTTAGTTTCCAGTTTCTTGACAGTTTGGAGCTAACATTTCCATATAATCTAATCACCCTCATGCAGAATCACACTGTTAGACTGTCCTTTGGCTGGTCACCCAAGCAGGCAGTATTAACTCCAACTATCCTTCATGTGGAACAAATCCCTAATAGTTTCCACCAGTCCTGTGAAAGTTTCTAGTGAATTATGTAGGCACTTGTTTATAAGGCTTAACAGACAGGGTTCAATTCCCAAGTTCCCATATATACCCAGACAGACCAAGTGGCACATGCATCTGGAGTTCATTTGCAGTGGCAGAGGGCCCCTGGTGCACCTTCCTCTCTCTCATAAATAAATAAAAATATTTTTTTTTTACAAAAAGAAATCAAGAATTCTCTTTAACATATTTTTATATTTTTATTTATTTGCAAGCAGAGGGAGGGAGAGAGGGAGAAAGGAAGGGAGGGAGGCAGAGAGAGAGAGAGAGAGAGAGAGAGAGAGAGAGAGAGAGAGAGAGAGAGAGAGAGAGAGAATGGGTATACCAGGGCCTCTAGCCTTTAGCCACTTTAAGTGAACTCCAGATGCATGTGCCACTTTGCGCATCTGGCTTTATGTGGGTACTGTGGAATCAAATCAGGGTCATTATGCTTTGCATTCAAGTACCTTTACAACTGTACCATCTCTCCAGCCCGACAGCAAGAATTCTAAGGATATTTATCAATGGGCTATTTTAAATCTAAAGGTCTTTTCAGTTCAATTTCCTTTTCTAACATATGCTTGTCTATTTAATTTATAGATTTGATTTCTATTTAGTCCTTTAAAGTACCAATAGTTTAGTCAGGCACATTCCTCAATTTATGGGACATTCATTCTCATTTTGTTTTGTTGACATTTATATGTCAGTGTGTTCTTCTTTCTTTCCTATGTGTTGGCTGTCAGTCATGAATTTTGATCTCACATAAATGATGTAGAATGTAACTCTGTTCTGCCAGCACTATAGCTTGAGATGAAGGGCTTTTCTTTCCTCCAGGGTTATTCACTTAGGCCTTAGAGATGATGCATCAACCCCACTCCCCACCATCCCACAGGGAACTATTGAGCATGTCTGTCAGCTCCTTCAAATGTTCCAGGTGACAGTCATTCCGATGGGATCCTGAAGGGCATCTTGCACCCACAGCTTCTTCATTTTCACCAGGGACGTAGGGTAGAGATCAAGGCAATCATTTACACACCCACCCACCTTGCTATCTGCTAACGTTTGCAATATCCCAGGTTCACATTTTTACTTTGATAATTATTTCCTCTCTGAATAATCAGTTCCCATATTTGCTGATTTCCTTTTTCTTTAAGTCCAAGAGATCTGCATGTATTTTAAAAATAATTTTAAACACAGAGCTCACAGGCTAGCTTGTTCAGCTGCATGGGTGAGCTCTGGTTTCAGTGAGAGACCCTGCATCAAAGAACAAGGTGGACAGCAATAGGAGAAGACCCCCCAACATTGACCTTTCGCCTCCACATGCTTGTTGCACACATGTGTTCATCCACCTTCACAGGTGCATCCAAACACACATAGAAACATTTATACACATACATGCACACCACATACACACACACACACACAACCACACCCAAAGTAAGTTTTAAACTAAGCTTGTAATGTTTTGTTCAAAATTCTATTGTAATTTAGATTAGATTTGCAACAAAGATTATGTCATTTGATTTTTGTTAGCTTCTTTTATAGAAAATTATATTCTGAAGCTAATAATAATTTCATCTTTCCTTTCTACCCATGTGCTTCCTTGGCTATGTCTTCTCATCAATTACCTTGATATTGGAGGTGACAGCAGGCAGTGTTACCTCCTCTCTTCTTAGAGAGGAAATGGATGATATGTCTCCACTGAGCACTTTCTTACTAGTTGGTGGATGCAGCTTTATCAAGTAATAGAATTTCTTTCTATTCCTAACTCTCTTTACTTTGGTTTCTGCTACTATTTTATTAGAGACTTCTGTTTGTTTCAGTAATCATCAGTGTAATAGACTTATGTACCTTTTCTTACCTTCTATTTTATTTTATTTTGGCAATCCAGTATGTAATCTGTATTTTATCAGTTAATAAAATAACTGGGGAAATAGATTTTTATTTAATTTTCATGAAAAGCATTTTAAAGATAGGAACAATGTATTTAAACAGCTAACAGAATTGACTTTTGAAATTGAACATGACAATGGAGGTCTGGTTTTCATCCATTATCTTTGTATCCTCCCAGAACAAACACTGGCCTTCTATATTTTGCCAGTAATAACCAGATTTAAAATGTATTGGTATAAAAGGATATGTCATATTACTTTGACAAATTCTCAGATATTGTTTGTGCTTCATTCATTGCTTTTTAAATTTTTTTTCATTTATAACTTCTATCTTTCACTTCCATAACTCTTGTGAGAGGTTGATTATTCTTTCAGCTAATTAGGAAATTAGCCTTTAGTTTTCTGTTTTTTTTTCAAAACATTTTTCTTTATTTGTTTGCAAGCAGAATGAGAAAGAGAGAGAGGGAGAGAGAGAGAGAGAGAGAGAGAGAGAGAGAGAGAGAGAGAGAGAGCAAGGGAGGGAGAAAATGGGCGATCCAGGGCATGGAGCTGCTGAAAAAGAACTCCCTTAATTGCTAGTCCATCTCCCCAGCCCAGTTTTCTGTTTTTGATTTACCCTTAAGTATAAATTATTTTTTCTTTCTTGTTCTTTCAAGTTTTTCTCTTACTTTGCTTCAAATTTTTAAGTCAATTACCTGGCACATTTATTTTCTAATTATTTTCTGTTCACCAATAAATTCATTAGAAACTGCATATTGGTATGCAAGTTTCACACACTTAGACATGAACTTAATCCATTAGTTTAATATTAAATAATTCCTGTAAACTTCTATCTTTAATACAGGCTAGTCATTCATTGTTAAATAAATCACTTACTTAGTTTATAAATATCTGGAATTGTTTTAGTTCTTTATTATTGAGTTTCGGTGTTTCTAAACTTGGAGTATGGGTCATTTCACTAGAAAGGGGAAAACGATGAATTTATAATTCAGATATTCTCACTGCATTTATAGCTGAAATTTTTCCATACATAAGAAATATTCCCTCACCCACTGTTTTCTTAACTTGAACTAAGGCTGGTAAAAGAAATCCAGTAAGAGTTGTCATTTCTTTCCTCTGCCAGGTTTCAGAATCACGATGTTCAGCACCTGTTTTTAAATCCCTAAGACTCTGTGAGTGAAATTTTATAGTTTTGAAATATTTCCTTTCATCATCATCCTTGCTCTGTATTTATGATTTTCACACTCAGGTTTCTCTCAGGCCAATGGAAGCAACGTATGTGGAGTTTCTGTGTCCTTTTGATAAACACCCATTGACCTTGGCCACTTTGTACTCACCACAGTCAGTTTTCATACAGTCTAATTTATGGATTTGCTGTCCGAGAGCTGGCCTTAGCAATGTCTCTAAGGTGTCCCGGCTGCTCTCAGGAGGAATTGTTTAGAGAGCCCAGTAGGATGGATGTTCATGCTCCTAAATTCAGTCCTTCTAATCTGGAAGATGAAGATATATAATTATTGTTATGTTCTAGAGAAAAATGTGTCATGCAGTTTTGGAGACATTTCCAAATTTTACCTTACAGTTAGGAATGAAGCTACGGGGAAGGGTGGCAGGTTAGACATTTCCCCAGAGGGGCTCTGAATGAGAAGAGTCAGTAAAGACAGAGCGTGTTCCAAGGAAGCAGAGATAAAAGGCATCGAGAAGCAGGATGACCAGAAAGCCACAAAGGTAATGCACCGGGTGCGGGTGGGGGGTCCAAAACTCCAACGCCGGCCAGAAAGGGACCTGAAGCCACAAGTGTAGAGTAAGTCAGTCCACTCGGGTGACATTAGCCTTGTACTAACCACAGGAGAAACCCACAGTTCTTACAAAACTTGAACTCAGAGGAGGGGTTTGATGTCACAGTGACTTGGCCTGAGCATATGTGGAGTGCTGTGGCCAGGCACTGGCTGGAAGGGGGGGGGCTGTTGTTTGAGACTGTGATACACTGGGGGCTGAATATAAGAAACCACATTGGCCAGGGATCTTGGGGACAAACACACCGTCGACTGAAGTGACTGGGTGGGAGATGCTCATGAAACCCAGTCATGGAGAGGAGAGGTTTGGGTAAGGGTCCAATGGGAATTTTGGGCACCAGGGGGTTCAGGGTTGGAGGATGCAATGGTGCAGAGCAAGTCTCCATGCCTGAGGACTAGGGCTGGTACAGCTGGGAGGGATCTGACAGTGCTGAGCCCAGACAGCCCAGTCCCCGAGGTCTCCCTGCCGGTAACATCTCAGCATCTGTTTGCTTCCCTCATAATCCCGATGAACAAAGCATCTAGACCAAAGAGTCCCACAACCCTAGATCGCCCTGCCGATTCACTCATGCTGCTACACTGGTGGAACTGAAGTGATTTTCAATGATTTTATCATTTAGCTTCCATTTTTACTCTAGATCTAGAATATGTCATTCGACATATAGAAACTCGTTAAATGGACTGAAAAGACTTCAAAGAACACAGCCCAAGGAATCTCCCTCCTTAATTCTGAGGTTCAAGTGATGAGAAAGCCAAGGTCACAAAGATTCTCTGTATGCATGTATCCATGCACATATGTTTTCTCCAGACACACTGAAGGCTGGAACATCATAACTCCTGGTGTTGTTTTTAAAGTGCTGGCAGAATTTGATATTTGCTGAAGCTGTGGTCTAAGGAAAGAATCTTCTCTGACCTTCAGGTTGAGGAGATGTTTAAGGTCTCCGGTCTAGTCTTCATACGTAAAGGAGATGGCTGTTATGTATAAGTTACTGGGGTAGCTTTTTGATTTAAATATCCTCCATTTCGTGGGCTGGAGAGATGGCTAAGTGGTTAAGGCACTTGCCTCCAGTGCCTAAGGCCCCGGGTTCAATTCCCCAGTATCCACATGTGCCCCTGGTTCTCTCTCTCTCCCCCCCCCCGTCTCTCTCTCTGTCTCTCTCTGTATTTCTCTGCTTGAAAATAAATAAATAAAATATTTTTTTAAATCCTCTATTTCAAACTTTTCCCCATACTTTTTGGTCATCTTTAATTAGAAAGACAAGGTTGGAAAATAAAGAGAATTTATGATGAAAGGGTGAAGCACCTTGAGCCATGATTCTTGAAAGAGGAATCTGCTAAATGTAGTGAGAAGAAATGAGAGCATCAGAAGGCCAGCAGGGATGGCTCAGCAGGTAAGAGCTTGCTGCACAAGGATGGGGATGTGAGGTCGATCCCCAGACATGACTGCACACATCTGTAACTCCAGCTCTGAGAGGGGCAGATCACAGGTCAATCGATAGATGAAAATGTAGATAGATGACAGATAGCTAGATCAATGTACAGAGAGGTAGGTAGAGACATAGACCAACAGATCCATGGATGGGCAAGTAGGTAGATGGTAGATAGATGGATGAAAGACAGACAGACAGACAGACAGAGTTTATCTCTATTACAAAGGCCTGGTTTACATGGTTGTGGGAGCTGTCTAAGCATATGTTATAGACATGGGGGGGGGAGTCACAGGCAGGATGTTAGCCTAATCTACAGTCTCCTCCAAGGCCTAAACCATCTTGTAACAATGTCATACTGTGTTATGGTTTATATCATCAACGCCACAGGACCTAGAATCACCTCGGCAATGAGTAACTGTGCTGCTCTTGAGAGATTACGTAAGTTAAGTTAATTGAAGTAGGAAGATAGACTTTATCTGTGGATGGCACAAATCCATGGGCTAGGGTCCTGGACTGTGTACAAAGGAGAGAGCTAACTGGGCAGCAGCATACATCACTCTGCTTCCTCCCTGTGGTGTGACTGTGATCAACAGCCTCAAGCTCCTGCCACCATGCCTCCCCTGCCATGACGGGCTGTCACCTGGAGCTGGGAGCTAGAATATACCCTGTCTTTTTTTTTAATGTGCTTCTGGTCAGATATTTGATCACAGAAAGCAGTAGAGTAACTAACCCACCTGATAAAATGAGACCCAACCAGGAGACACCCCCACCTTGCCGATCTTCCTACCAACTGCACTGTAATCACATTGGCCAGATCCCTCCACCGCAGCACCTAGCTCAGTACTCAGGGAAAAGCTAAGGACTGAGTTTAACCTGGCCAAGTTGTCGCATTCATAGTTCACGATGTACAGAAACAAAAATGGCTGAGTTGAAAGTCCCACCTCCAGTGCTGATGGAAAGAAGTCTGACAGTTTGATTTGTATCTTTTCAGCAACTCACTGACAGTCCTTGGCTTGCTGGGTTTGCCTGAGCTGAAGAGATAGAAATGAACACATCTGATATGCCCTTATTGCATTTGTTATTGACTTTCATGGCTCTTTTCTAATCCTGAGACACTGTTTGCATTAATATTAATATTTAATACAATTGTGCCAAATATTATCCTCAGAATGCCTTCTATAATAATAGCTTTGTACAATAATAATAAGAGCTGTGTGGATGGTGAGTCAGGATTCTCCCCTGTCCAAGCTGTTTTCCATGCACCCCTAGAGAAATAGCAACCTTTGATGGCAGGACCCCATCTGTTCTTCTAGTGGAAAGAACATAATCAGTGTTGCAGCAGAGGACGCTCCCATAGATGCCCATGGGACGATCAGATCACCATGACCCAGTCGAGATTTGAAACTGAACATGAACTCCAGACACCGCCCAGACAGTATTGTCTCATGCTAAGTAAACTGTGGTGATTTCAAAGTGGTTTTAAGAAACCCATGAGTGAGGTTTGGTTAGGATAGCTGGCTTCCTAATATCCACGCAGAAAAAAAAAAAGTCATAAGCTGGAAGAGGAAAGTTCACAGTTGTCGAAATGGTCATAACCTAAATACTTTCTCTGTCTGGAAACAGCAGAAACAGTCCACTGTGCTCAGAGGCCACAAATATGAAGTCTCAGGGGCAGGTGCGTCACTACATTGGCAGCAGGATCCGCCATACACTTTCCTGTCCTGAAACCCCCGCTGGGTAGTCCGTGGTTTAAGCATTCCCTAAAGTCTCTCTTCCTTCCTTTATATGGTCTAGGTGATATTTCTCAATGCTTTTGTGTCTAAAGCCTTAAAAACAAGAGATGAAGCTGGGGCTGGGAAGATGGCTCAGTGGTTAAAAGTGCTTGCTTGCAAAGCCTGGGGCCTGGGCTCAATTCCCAAGCGGTTCGTGTAAGCCAGACCCCCCCCCCACACACACACGTAAATAAATAAAAATAAACAAAAAAGATATTAACCATATCAAGAGCAGCTAAAATTACCTGAGCAAGAGAATGGGTGTGGTTTTGCCATAAGATAATTTCCACCTGACAGGGAGCAAAATCATAATATGTAATTCAACACACAGGCATCAAATCAATACTTATTCTAGAAGGTAGTTTGCTTTTAAGTATTTTAATCTTACAATTCCAGGTCAGTTGAGTGTGCACAAGTGTGAATGCGAGCATGTGAGTCTCGTGGCATGCACGTGGAGGTCAGAGGGCCAGTGTCACGTGACTGAGATGAACTTCCAAACCAGATGCAGCTTATGGGAGGAAGGGATTGATTTCAGGCTTACAGATCCAGGTGAGGATCTATGATGGCTGAACAGGCTGGCCCCCTTTCCCAGATCCAACAAGCAGAGAGAGAGAGAGAGAGAGAGAGAGAGAGAGAGAGAGAGAGAGAGAGAGAGAGAGAGAGAGAGAGAGAGAGAACCACAAGCAAGGACAAAAACCTCCAGCAAAACAGCAGTGACCAGGCAGAGCTCAGAGTGATCTCCTTCCCTTTGGGCTGGCCCCAGCATCGGCCTCCCAGCCAGGGGTCTCCAGACCCAAGTTACAAGCTTTAACAAAACATCTGGGCCTATGGGGGGGCACACATGCAAACTCCCACGAGCACTTTCTCCAGTGTGCAAGCGCCTGCATGCACAGCCTGCAGTGCAGGTTCACCCCTTCTGCCTCGTTTTCAGGTAGATTCCTATGTTCCAAGCTGTGTTTGCCAGGGTAGCCGGCCAATGAGTGCAGGGTTCTCCTGTCACCACCACCCATTATCTATAGGCACATTGGAATTAGAGAAGCCTGTGCTAATTAATGTCCAGCTTTACATGAGTTCTGGGATCTGAATCTAGCTTGTCAGGTACTGCATGTCACCCCTGAACCATCTCTTCATACCTCAATTCCACTTCTAAAATGATGGGATTTTTGTTTTTCTTTGCTTTACTTTAAAACTATAATTCTAAGACTAATGGTTTGGTTCTTTTGGGTGCCAGTTCCTTTTTAATTTAACAAATGCTTTAGATTCCAAATAAACAGGCTATTATTCCTGAACTTAACACAAACCCTTTCTTTACATTATTGAATTTAATTCATATCATCAATATGCTTGTTTCTAAATCTCCCTGGATTATTTATAGTCACATATGCATCCTCTTTTAAAAATTTATTGATTGATTATTTATTTATTTATTTGAGAGATAGGCAAAAAGAGGCAGAGAGAGAGACAGAGAGAGAGAGAGAGAGCGAGAGAGAAGAGAGGATGAATTTACCAGGCCCTCTGGTCACTGCAAGGGAACTCCAGATGTGTGCACCACTTTGCATTGGTCATTACATAGACTCTAGGGGATCAAACCCCAGTGTCTATTAGGCTCTGCAAGTGCCTTCAACCACTGAGCCATCTCTCCATTCCCATTATCCTTTGTAGAAACCATTTCCTGTTCCGTGTAATTGTGCTTTATTATCCATGTGCCGAGCTTATGCACTCAGAAATTTGGATTGAGCTCTGAGGTCTGGAGGAATAGATTTCCAGAGCCATTTCCTCAGAACTATGAGAGCTGGACTGAGGTCTCTTGGCCGTGCTGGGCTGCAGGTCACACAATTAGTGAGTGGGTTGCACTGTAATGCTAGCTGTCATCGGGCTCACCAGGTACCCAGGATGATCCTCTCTCCAGTTGGATTCAGCCAATGCCTTCACCTGATCCTCCCATCAGTAGGAGTCAGCCAATGCCTTCACCATTGGGTTCCATCTGAAGTTTCTTCTCACTCCCAGCTATTCTGAAGTTGTTGGGCTGCTTGTGTCTTTTTTACAAAAGAGCCACAAATTTTTAGTTCACACTGATGATAAGATGGTTTCCACTTTCACACACATCAGCTCATTTAAGCCTGAACCCATCTTATAGAGAGGACAAATGTGTTGGCATTACCATGATCAATCCCTCACCTCCTTTATAGACTGTGAAACTTAGACAGTAGCCATATGCTGCACAGCAAAGCTTGCGAAATGTTGCTAATTGAACGAGTATCAGATGAAAATTTTTATTCTATAATATTGGAGTTGTGTAATAAAAAACTTAAATTTATTTCTCTAATTCAGATGCACCTTGGTCCCTGGACATGCTCAGAGAATTGAAAGCAGAATTCTAAAATCACAGGACATGAGGCTTGGACCTTGAGCTCTGAATTCTGCTACTTGGAAGGCTGCTTGAACCAAATCCGAGACTCCTCTCAGAACTCATGCCTAGTCTGCCCTGTGGTTGGCCTTTTCTTGTAGAATGACTGGGAGTGAGCCATAGTCACACCCCGGATGCAGACCTGGAGGAACTGGTTCTTCATATTGATTCTCCCAAACCTAACTCCCTTCTTCCTAAACCCAGATATGTGGCTTCAGCTACTCCAGTTGGTCACTCACACATCATCCTGACCTCTTCTTATAGTTGAAGCTTTTCAAAAAAGGCTGGGTGGGTAAGGGTTCTGAGTTTCTAGAAACTTTTGTGTCACCTCCCTCTGTTCCTTCCTCCATATACAAAGCAAGAAGTCACAAGGCCTTACCAATGTGGGGGCCGTGAAGAAGAAAACAACAGCAGATTAAGTAATTAGAAGTAAGTACATCAACAAATTATCCTGAAACTGTATTCCAAGTTACTAAATACTATGTTTACCATGCTTTTAATTCAAATAGAGATAATGTTTTCCAAAGTGCTTTCATGTACATATTATGTTTAATCTTCCTAAGTACTTGGTCAAGTAAGAATTACAATCTTTAATTTCCAGATGAAAATCCAAGACTCGAAAACTTAAGTGCTTGTGTCTGAAAGGTGCTTGTGTGTGTGTGTGTGTGTGTGTGTGTGTGTGTGTGTGTGTGCGCGCGCGCGCGCGTGCGTGCGTGTGTGCCTGTAAGCATGCATGTGAGTGTATGTGTGTAAATGTCTATGTGCTGGATGGCATTCACATGTTAGAATGATTGTAGAAGACTTGAAATAATGTCGATGTTCAAGAATCATCATAGGTGAGGCAATTCAAAACCTCTGGAGTTGAGATTTTACAGTTTTCCAGAAGATTCTAAAGTGCAGATGAGAAGGAGTAACAGAATCAGAAACACAGGCTCTCTGATTTTCCATGTGTGCATTTCTGTGATATCACAGTAGACATAAGAATTTGGTCGGTGAGCTTGTTAATTCCTGCTCATCGTGGGAGGTGGGAGAAGAGAGTTGTGCTAGGCATCTGCTGGCGAGTCAGCCATGCAGAGGAGGCCCCAGGACACAGCCTGGGCTGTGACTAGACAAGGTGCAGATGGAGCTTATTTGAGCTGGTCACACACAATTAAGCGTTTCTCCAGGGATCCTCAGAGTCCCTGGGCACACACTCTCCACAGCCCGTTCTCATGTTTGAGGTGGGTCCTGAGTGATGACCTACAACGATAGCACCCCGAATAACAGCAGCCTCCTGAGGGGAGCTGTGCAGTGTGCTCTAGGTGTGGGGGAATTTGGTCTCTCTGCCAATAGCCCGTCATTGAACTGGCGTGTATTTCTTAGGTGGAGTAGTAAGATGAATCGGGGATAAAAGTGAAGGTTTCTTCTTGGGCTTTTATTGCATTTGTTGACAACAGAGACACTATGGAGGACTAAGGTCCACAGACCAGGTGGAGCCTGAGGCCACCTCCTTCTTTACAGCCCAAGTGTTTTTATTGGGGTGACGCTGATATCACTGTAGAGACATGGCTAGGAATGCAGCCGAACTTGTGTTTAAATGTATCTGACTTACTGTTTGGAGGAAGGTAAAGATATTTACACAAGAGATAGCTCCCGTGATTAGAGGATAAAATCACTTAAAATGTTCTTTCCAGGTTTGATTTGAAACTTATGTTCTGTGAAAAATGAGAGTCCCTTTCACCGAGTTCAGATGGTTGGATGATAAGAGGGCTCAGAAGAAAGGCCATTGTTTGTAAATGAAAGATCTGACCAGGAATGAGAGGGAAACCTACAAGAGCTTGTCTCAAAGAGAAAAAGGAAAAAACAGCCAGTGAAGAAACTCCCTGGGGGCGGAGAGGGGCCAAGGGCCATGGAGACCACTGAGGAGATAAAAGGCAGCCTGGTTTCTTATAACAGTAATTGCTTCCCGCTCGTGTGGATTCCCTTGTACAGGGGAGAAGCCAAGAAATCCAAAGAAAGACGAAAAACTTCTAGAATAAGAAGATACACGGAGAGACTGACCACTCAGCTAATTCAAGGGTCTTTGAGTGGATCAAAGGTAGACGATATGGAGGGAAAAAAACCTTAGTAGGCATGAGCCTTGGGGTGACCCGAGCTGAAGTGGTGGTCTGCTGTCCCCTGGCTGAGGGTCTTGGTTCACAGGGGCCCTGACATCTGAGCCCACAACCAGTAGGGAGGTGCTTCCTAAGAAGGGCTCAGGAGGACCTGTGATTTCATGTAGGTCTGTATTGGAGGTACTGAGCCCTGAGAGGACAGGTTCCTTAAGCCTTTAGCTAATATCTTGTGCACTCCTGGGTCTTTTCACTTACGACCTCTGACCTGTTCATGAGCAAGAGCCGAGCTGGTGCGCTTTCATCACGGGCATGTAGGCGCTTGGTCCCTCAGCCCTCTGAGTCGAGTATCTGATTCACTGTGACCAGAAGACTTTGCGCCTATGGTGACGTTCACCTCCTCAGGTATGATGTGCCTTCACGGATGTCATTTCATGGCTAGCCACCCAACCAGGATTTTAGTGGTCCTTGTACCTGGTGCCTGCAGAGACCTGTCCTTGTGGTGGCTCAGAGCACAGGGTCACTGGGTCCTTCAGCCTGTGGTGGAGAGTGGGCCAGCTGGTGACACTGTCTCAGAGGTCCATGCACTGTGGTCTGGCCTGGGACAAAAGAGGAGACATGAGCTGTTTTCTTCATCAAAGAAAACCTAGGTGTAGATTTTCAGATTCGTTTTCAGTTTATTATAGACTTTCTTGGAGCCCGTGTATGTGGAAGGAGGGTGGGCTTTTAGAGACATGTACACCTCGGTTGGTCTCTGCACTGGGAACAAGACATGTGGACTTGACAGGTTGTTCACAGTTTCCAGGCTTTGGGCAGAAGCCCCCATCCATGATATGGGCATGGTGGGATTTGGGGCATGCAGTTTTGGGAGGACTAGTCTGGGCCTTTTGGGAAAGCCTGTACCAACAGGAAAGATGAAGACTTCGCAGCAGATCTCAATATGCCCAGTGACTTCCTGCCTCTCATCACCACCTCTCCTGTGAGGACAGTCTCCCGGTGCATCCCGCTAAGTTCCATGGGGCTGGCCAGAAGCCCTCTGCATGGATGTCACCAGGATCATCCATGGAAAGCTCAGATATCTGTGATGTTTCAACATTTCAACCTATCACAGGCTCCATTTTCTCCATCCAAGTTCTCACCAGGTCGTCTGCTAAGCTTCCCCAATTGGATGAGATTGGGTGTGTTCAGGGTCATGGTCCGTAGACATAGATCCCACTTTCTACAATGTTCCTCGTGCTGCTTGATGTACCAGATGCCTTGATGGGTGGAGCCTGTTCCTCATCCTGATCCTCCACTTCTCCCTCTAGCTGATCCCCCTGGTCCTGTCTTTCTGACCCCTCTCCCATTCCAGACAATGTGCAGGGATTCTGCAGGTTAGTCCACGATCTTCCTTATATCTTCTTCTTTTTTTAAAAAATGTTTATTTGCAAGCAGAGAGAGATCGAGAGAAGAGGGAAAGAGAGAATGGGCATGCCGGGGCCTCCAGCCAGTGCAAATGAACTCCAGATGCATCTGGCTTTATGCTCCTATCAGGGAATCAGACGTGGGTTCTTAGACTTTGCAGGCAAGCTCTTTAACCACTAAACTGTCTCTCCAGCCTGCTTGTATCCTCTTCTAAGGGAATGCCCTTCACCTTGACTTTCTGTAAGCTTTTGGCTTAGTTACCAAGCATTCAAGGAAGAGTCCCCTGGCTTCACCCCTTCCAAGATAAACAGATCATACATGAATGCACACAGTCACTCTTCAATAGTGTAACAACTAGATCTTATCTGGGTCCCTGTCAACGTCATGCTTCTGGGTTTCAAATTTGCCTTTGGATTCCCAACTATAGAAGCTCCTTTTTTCTCCCTCTGGCCTGGCTTAATGTATATTTATAGATTATTGTTTCTCTCAAGAGAAAGTCCTGACAGTCGCTCCATTTGTTGTTAGCATGGCTGATAATTATAAATCTTCCTTCAGACACTTTATCTCTATTATTGAGTACCTCAGAATTGATTTGCCATGCATCATAATTTGAGTCTCATTCGGCCCTGTGTCCTTGCGCTGTCTTTGTGACCTATGCGTATCTCTAAAGAAATGCTGTCATTACTTCTCCTGGCCCTGCCGTCTCCTCCGCGCCCCGTGACACCCTTGACCATTGGCTGTAATTACTCTCCATCTTTCTTATGATTTGATCTGTATTGCTGTGAGGTCCCCTGTCTCCAAAGTCATTGGTGTCCCTTGATGAGAGATTGTGGAACCCACTCTGTGTGCCCATAAATATGAGTCTATTTGTCAGAATAACCCGTGCTCATCAGCTACGCTGTCACCCCACAGCACCTGGGGTTATTGATGGGTCTTTGTACATCTAACAAGGCTTGTGCTACCTCGCCTGAGTGGATTTCTGTTGCTAATGCTTAGATGTTGGCTAATTTCCTAAGCGTTATGCTGTTAGGAATAGAGTCCATTCCATGGCTTGTCTGAGGGACTCCATTCTTCAGAATTCCTTAGTCTTCTTTATCCCCTCTCCTCTCCCCCAGATTTTTAAAGTTGGAATCACTTTTGACTTTGAGTTTCCTTGTAACATGTGTTGGGAACCATTATTTTCATGATCACCTTTATGTTGGTGTCTTAAATTTAAATCACTGATACCATTTGGTGAGATTTCCCATAAAGCAGAAATACCATGGTGACACTCTGCCATGGTCACACATGGTCATATCTCATATCTAAATCAAAAAGTGCATGTGGCCTTCGTCATTCCTCTGACCTCTCCATTAGCCCTCTGGTGTTCTGTAGAACACAAACGTACTTTGTTCTCCAGTCTAATGGACAGTCCATCTTTCTCTACAATTCTGGAATTTTCTATCCACAACTTGGATCACTGAGACCTTCACTAGCTTTCGATTTTTCCATACAAGTCTTTTTAGGTTTTTCTGCATGGTTCTCTTATTTCTTAGATTATAATAAAAATCTTGTTATAATACCCCCCAAAATTGGGAGTTATATTAACTCAGACCACTAGGTAGAAACATTCCTTTGTTACGCAGTCAAAAGACATACTGAGCCAATGACCCACTCATATCAGAGGGTGTTGAGACTAAAGCCACACCTGTCAATTCCTGGTCTCTAAGCAGGTGTCTGAGGTGAAGCCCTGACACTGGGCTTCACCGCTGTGCCCCAGTTCTCCAGTGAGCATGAGCCTTGCTCCCTTCCTTCTATCTGTCATCTGAGTCCAAGGTTCACTTTGCTGTGTCATCAATCTCTTCTCAGTGTCCCTCAGCTTCCTCCATCATTACTTGGCTGTCATCTGGGACCAGACCCTCCCAGGAGCTTGCCAATTGCCAGATGTGAGTTTTCTTGATCTTTCTGGGACAGATCCTGGTGTTGGCTTATTTTTGACCCTCACTTCTGCTTTGAAGCCATCACTGCCCACCTTGATAAACTGTCAAATGACCAAGGGCAGTGATAACCACAAATCCAGGTCACTTGAAGCTTAAGACATCTCAGCCAGTCACCATCTCCCTCTTCCCATCACTGATGCAGGCCTTGCACACATGACTGCTGTGTGGATAATCTCTGTACTCCCGAGAGTCCTCCCACCCTTGGCTTTTCTCCAGTGCAGACCTCAAACCCACTGAAGCTCGTCATTTCTAGTCATGCTGGCGTTGTTAGAATCAAGATGAAGTCACTTTGTCAAACTTTTATGAAATAAGTCAATAAATGAACACGTGAGGCTGGAAGGTTATGAAGGAGGGATGTCAGGCTCCTATAGGTGATATCAAGAACTATTCAAAACTGAATGTCACAGCCTTAGCCTTGCAGAGAGGCTGCCACAACCTTACCAGACGAGAACAAAACCAAAGAAAAAGCAGCAAGAAACACTTTCTGCAAGGACTTCTGTCCAGTGACTATTTAATGTAGGACTGATGTCACCATGGTTACTGATCCTGTGGTTAATTCTAGCTTGCTGTTTCAGAATACCTTGGGCAACCCTCCCATCTCACCTTTGAAAGCTTTCCCTGGCCTTCTTCTTCTTTTCTGGAAAATGGGCCTGGACCACTGCTACGCTCTCACCAGACTCCTCTATTCACATGAGGTCTCATTGTTCTTTGAAGACTTGTTGCTGCTGAGTGTGACCCATAACTGGAGGTACCTCCAAAGTCACCATGAGTGATGCCTTTGGCCACAAATCCACTCTCTTGTTCTTCCACACCGTCTTTTCTCCGTTGGCCCATGTCCCACACTCTCCACTTCTGGTTTGGATTTAATGACCTGTCCATTTCACCTTTATTTTTCTGTTTGCAACATCCTCACGTTATTCAGCCCAAGAAAGAGACTTCTGACTCTCCTGCCTTGACCTTCCAAATGCTACATTTGTAGGTGTGCACCATCATACCTGGCTGTGTATCTGTGTCTAAATGATTCTTTGACTTTTTGACAATATTTATTATTTATTTATTTGAGACACACACAGAGACGAGAGAGAGAGAGAGAGAGAGAGAGAGAGAGAGAGAGAGAGAGAGAAAATGGGTGCTCCAAGGCCTCCTGCTACTGCAAATGAACTCCAGATGCATGCATCACTTTGTGCATCTTGCTTCACGAGGGTACTGGGGAATTGAACCCTGGGTCATCAGGCTGTGTAAGCACGTGCTTTTAACTGCTGAACCAACTCTCCAGTCTGTTTAAAAGATTTTCCAACCCTATGTGATAAACAAACACAAGAAACCCCCTTTGGAAGGGTCCACTCTCTCCTTTGGCTGTCCCCAGTCATTGAATGCTTCCCCACATCTAGGTAGGAGGACCCATGTTAAAGTAATGCTCGCCAGAGCTCTAGGCTGCCAGGAAGTCCTGTCAGATTTCTTCCATCAGCTATTATCCACGATGCACAAGAGGGCTGACAAAAGCCTCCAGTTTCCTCAAGTCTCCGAGTACGTCACTGGTATCACACAGTTGGCCAATCTTCTCTTTTACAAAGGAAAATCCAACCATTGTGTGGGGATTCCACAGGTAACCCCTTCTTCAGTGCTGTCTATTCTCTCTTCCCTGCCTGCTGACATCATTTGGTATGCCTTTTTATGTACTAAATTCTACCTTCAGTGGTGTTATTATTTGTGTCTGGAATACATTTAGTTACTTTCTGGGAATATTTTCATTGGCTTATAAATTTATTTCTACTTTACAGAATCACTCCGTCAGTTTAAAAGCTAACATAAACATAATCTGTCTTAGAAAGGCAGTGGGGTACTGACACTGTCAGAGTCCTGCGTTGCTATAACACAACAACCAACAGTGAGTAACTTATATACAGCAGAAGTTTTAAAATATATATATTTCTTTATTTAATTATTTGTAAGGAGACAGAGGGAGAGAGGGAGGGATGAAGGGATGGAGGAAAAGAGAGAGAGAAAGAGAAAGAGAGGGAGCACACCAGGGTTTCTTGACACTGCAGATGACATCCAGATGCACTCACCCCTGTGTACCTGGCTCCACGTGAGTGCTCAGGCTGTTAGGCTTTGCAAGCAGGCGCTTCACCCACTGTACTAGGCTTTGCAAGCAGGCGCTTCACCCACTGTACTACATCTCTGGCCCACAATGGAAGATGTTTTTCTTTACTTGGAGGTTAACAAGTCCAGAGTCAAAGTGCTGGCGTGTTCTGTGGTTGGAGAGAGCTAGTCTCTGCTTCCAAGACACCCCTTGACCAATGCTTCCTTCACAAGGGACAATGACACAAGAAAAGAGAGGAAGGATGGACTTCTTTCGCTCAAGCCATTTATTGAAGACTAATTCCATCCCTCCAGGAGGCATCTACCTTCCTGGCTTAATTCTTCCCTGAAGCCCCACCCCTTAACGCTAACCTTTGGATGATTAATTTTAACAAGAATTTCCAAAGGCACAAAGTTTCAGATCCCAGCTACCACAGAAACTGAGAGCACAGAGTGGCAGGACCACGTTCTTCAGGCCAAATCCCACCGGGGCTCCTCGCTAGTGATTTGTGGGTTTCTCCAGTGGATTTTCCTTTCTTTCTTCTACAAAATGTGGGTGCTGACCAGGGAGGTGCTAGGACTGAGGAGTGGACACACTAGAAAAGCCCTTGCAATACGGCGAGCTTTGCCAGAGTTTGTGACAGTCCTTAGTCTCATAACGGGACTTGGCTGTCTTGAGAGATTTTTGCTGGTCCTGAAATTGGCACATAGATGGGTCTTCTATCATGGCACCATCCGGACACTTCAGCTCTGCTCTGGTCTGTCTTGGAACTGGATGTTTCCTTACCTTCCTTTGGACCAGCTTCCACTTGCCAAGGGTCTTCAGAGGAAACAAATGGTCTCTCAACGTCCCCACAGTGTTTCATGTATATGTACAATGGCTTGGTGATACTGAGTTACAGTTGCACAGGCATTTCTCCTCATCTCTTCATCTAAAATTTCAGACCTAAAGGGCTTGCTGAGCTCCCAGGATACCCCTTCTCTGCTGTCCCATGCCCCCCTCCTGGGACCCCTTCGTAGAACTGTGCTGTGGGCTGGCTTCATATGTCCACAGGCTCAACCTTCCTTTAAAACAATCTAGGTATTTATTTGAGAGAGATGGAGAGAGGGAGAGAGAGATAGACAGACAGACACACACACAGAATGAGTTAGCATGGGCATAAGAGGGCTTCTTGCCACTGCAAATGAACTCTAGCTGTATGAGCCACTTTGTGCATCTGGCTTCATGTGGGTGCTGGGGACTCGAACACAGGCCTTCCAGCTTTGTCAGCAAGTGTCTTAAACACTGAGCCATCTCTCCAGCCCCACAGGCATTGCTTTCTGTCTTCCAGCACCTCACTGACGGCTTGTTTCTGTTGAGTTCCCCTCTCTTCTGATTCTGAGCTCTTTACACTTCTGAGGACCTTCAGGAGAGGCAGGAAGCCACCGAGATGCTCATTTTGGCCAACGTGAATTTGAAGCCCATAGCATGCTTCAAAAAGTCACGAATGAAGTGTTTTTTGGGGGCAAGAAATGATTAACTATTAATCTCAAGTCTTAGAATTCCTACTATGATCACCTTGACTTCTTGTAATGTGCCCCAATTTTATAAAAACAAACCTCAGAAAACAACAAAACAAAACAAAACAAAACCCAAACATTTGTGGACATCCTTAAAATCTAAAGAGGGAGAGAGAGGCTCGGGAAGTGTGCCCACATCTATGGTAGAGCTAGGACTCGAACCCAGGTCTTTCCAGTTCTACTCTTACAGCTCTGGTTACAGCTGGAAAACGAACCCAAACAAAAAGATCCAGGGCAGGTTTAGGGGAAGGTTGTGTGTAATGAAAAAACAATGGAAACTGTTTATATAGTTACGTGAATGAGGTCAGTGCTCGGATCTTTATATATATGTCAGCAGACCTCAACTCCCACCATGGTCCTGAGGAATTTACATACACAAATCAGTAGCCTATCAGACAGAAATAGAAGTCATGTGGGGAAACTAAAGACATTTGAGCGCAGGCTTCCGATCCAGAGAGACTAGCAGATCCCATGTAATCAGAGTGACTCCCGAGGCCCAGGTTACTGGAATAAGCATCACACTTAAAAGGGTTTGGATAGGAAATGAGCATGTTTTTATATAAGTACCACTAAAATGGTTTTAAATTTTAATATTGAAATTGAACTGGCTTATCATTAAACACCCCACAGAGACAAATGCATTCTTTTGCATTTCCACCTTAAAATGCAGGGATGGAACTATCGTTCAGGGACTCTGCTAGGGACTCCTGTGAGAGGACATGTTAACTGTGCCATCCACGAGGGAACAAAAGAAGAAATGGAACTGAGGTCACATGAGAACAGACAGACCCCTATGAAAATGTTTCCCAGTTTATGTGACATTAGCTCACAATACTTGGGCTTTCCTTTAAAAGGCAGCTTTCTGGGTCATTAGAAATGTGTTTCTAAGAAAGGGGTTTAGGAGTGTCCATTGTTAACAAGTTTCCTGAGGCTATCATGGCTCCTAGGAAAGTTGAGAATCTCTGATGAGGTGATGCAGGCTCACCAGCCAACAGCGCTAGGAACCCCTCCTCTCCCCTAACGGAGCCTGGCAGGCTTCGCTCCGATGCTACACACAAAAACTCAGAAGGATCCTGCATTGTTCAGCATGTGGACATTTCTGGATGACACGGCTACGTTCTTCAAATGCTGGTGCAGAAGAGTGTGGGGATTTTTCTATTATGTGCCTTGCTGTTAAAGGAATGATCAGTGAAGATAAATATCAGCAAAGCAGGCTTAGGGTAAGGATGCATGAAGTTAGTGTGAGGACAGGTGGTCCATCCATCCTTCCACCTGAAGACAGTATGAGGACATGTGGTCCATCCATCCTTCCATGTGACGATAGCAGAAACCTCTTTGGGTGATGGTGGGATCTCCAGCACTGGGTGAAGTAGGAAGTTTTCTTAGACATGCAGTTGTTGGGACTTTCTTCAAGGTGGACCTGAAGGTCAAATCTCTGAGCTACAACCAGACACTTTCTAAGGCTCTGGTTCATAAATCTGCCCCAAAATTGAGAATTGGCCTGTTTTCACTGAGATAATGAAAATAATTACAGTGTTGACGAGCAACAAGCCAAATGAGCCAAGGAAAACACCTCCTGGATTTTGACCAGCAGAGAACATGTTTCAGTGATGTTACGATTTTCTAAATCACGTTGAGAGAGAACTTGGACACTTCATTTTGGAGACAGAAAGAGGAAATGCCACAGCCAACAGATGACGGTCATGCAATGCCAAGTTTGTTCAGGGCCAAACAGTGTCACCCTCGTGTCTGGACTGAGACCTTTCTAAATGCTCCAGTCAAGTTCATCTGACTTCCAGGAGAACAGTGGCTCCCTGTAAAATACTGCAATTCTATGTTGCCTTAGAAATCATATGACCCTTACTTATTTTTTGAAATATCCATTTTTTAAAAATTCAACAGATATACTCAGAATGACAACATCTTTATTCTTCTTTAAAAGCATGAATTCTTAATTTTATTCTTTTATATAGAGAATATTTAAATGTATTGACTCCATGGTATCTTTCAGTACAAACCAACATGGTGTCCAAAAGACTTGCATTAAAGCGAAACGTCACTTTTTTTTTTACCTTTTTCTTTTAGAGGAGAAAGTAAAATGACTTTAGTCAAGGCCTTACATTTAATGACAATTTCAGTGGGAGATGTAGCTACTCAGAAATTCGGGATTTTTTTTCTCCTTTTCATAATACAATGAATTTTAAAAAGCAAGCCCACTCATGACTGAAATTACCAGAGTCCTACCCACCGAGGGGAAGTTGATTGACTGCAGTTCTGGAGTTACATAAGGCCCTGCAGCTCACTAGCCTCCCTGGTTTATGGTGTCAGCTCTCAGCCTTGCTTCGCTTTGTAGAAATAGTCACAACCAGAAGTGAGGTGTGTGAGCAGGTAGGTAAGAACATGGGCGTGTTGGAGGTGGGCCAGTGTGTTGGGAGGAAGGCAGAGGAGGTCATGAGGGCGTTGGGTGGGGGGAGGGCCCCAGAGGGTGGAGTCCTGTGGGAAGGAAGCCAACACAGACTGCATTGTGCCCACTGCAGGAGACAGTGTGTGTGTGTGTGTGTGTGTGTGTGTGTGTGTGTGTGTGTGTGTGTGTGTGTGGTTCAGCTCCAAGGGAAAAATTCTATGATTCTATTTCTGACCCCCATGGCTGTCACAGGCCAAGGAGGACCCTGAGGCCTAGAGGGACCTCAACAGCCTTTTTGGGAGACAGGGCTTTCTTTCCCTCCCACCTGGAATGTTCTAGAGTTTCAGGTGCACAGGGGAGCTGTGAACCCTAAGACCTGGGAAAGGGAGGGAAGAGCAAAGGGGGAGCCCTGTTGGCCGCTGCCCCGCTGCTCATGTTCTGTGTGTCTCTCAGGATGCACGCAGGGCTGAGAGGGGAAGTCAGTCACTATTTTTGGTTGCTTGAGACAATATGGGGAGTCCTGGGTGGGAAGTGTCACCAACAGAGCAGATTTTTCCTGGAAGCACCCAAGTTTTCTGTTGGTGTTGGTTCCTTTGGTCAGAAGATTTTTTTTTGGGGGGGGAGGTGAAGGTGGGGAGGGGGTAATGTCAGCACTGACAGTCACCTTCTGAGAAAGCAGAAAATTCCCTGGTATATACTGCCATCTGCTGGCCAACTCTGCTACTTCTATCACACCAGCTGGAGATAAACACGTCATGCTAATTAAACAAATAAATTTGGCTTTTCTTTTCTTTTTTTTTCTTAGCAAATTTAAGAAGTATCCTCAACCACATTCCCTTAAATCTAAAGACTTACTAGATCAACTTAATGATTAAAGGATGCTAGATTTTAGTTTAGATAAAATTTGGTGTCTTGTATTTCTGCTTTAATGTGATTTAAGGTGAAGAGTTTGTTTGCTAAGACCATTCTGATGAGACCTGAAGTTCTTTAGTTAATTGACATTATTAAAGACCAAGTCATTTGACTTTACAAAATATTAGAGACTATTTATATGCAAAGAAACCACCTTCGTCCAAACCCAAAGAAGAAACACCAAGAAGCATTCAAGTATTGCACAAACGCAACAAAGGCAGACTTGAGATCAAGCATCTAGATATTAATTACACACACTTGCTCACTAGCAAGGTTCACCCGGTCGTTTTCCGCACTCTAATGAGTTAAAACAAATGCTCAGACAGAGGTGCATTAGTGCTTTACTGTCAGAGGGCTGCTTTCAAGGGAATTCTAGTTGCAAAGCCTGGATTAGAAATGTCTCCAGATCTTCAGCTGCTCAACAATGCCCCCACCTTCATCAGCAGTTAGAAGAAATGAACCTCAACTGCAGCGCCACAGTTCTGCAGAGATTTCTAATTAAAGTAATTTTCTTACTGCAAAGAAAATCCAAACTTTTTAACAATTTTTTTAAGGGTAGCTGCTGTCGTGGGGAGGAATGGATCTGTTATGTGACTCAAGCGGATCTTAGGGTCACTTATGATTCTTTGGGCAGCCCCTCTTTAAAGAGCCCCGCTGTCCACATCTCCCCTTGGTTCTGCTTGGTGAATGTTCTTCAGTGAATTGGGGTGTCCCATCCCTTCCTGCTGCCGAGAGCAGGTTTATTTAAAGCAAGAAGCTCCTTTAAACAAGTCTTTGGTCACCCCGTGGAGGGGTTCTGCCATGCGTGGAGAACTCTGTTAAAGCATCTCTGGGTCTCTGATCCTGGAAGTCCTAATGAAGGCTTTTTACTCGACGTCATTTTATTATAGTCTTAATTTGCTCCTGAAAAGAGGGGCTCCGGGGCAGACATAAAATTACCCTTTCTTTCAGTGTGCTAACCCTTTGGTTTTAATTTATTCACTTGTCAATCTTATGAATGTCTCATGAACCCCAGCGATTGATTTCCGTGGCCAGTGCTATTTTTCCTGTTTATTATAATATATTGTCCTATTGTTAGTGGCGTTTGCACTCGGCTAAATTTCCCACACAGGGGACAGGAAACTTCCATGGCATCAGACTTCCTTAAATTGATTTTTCGAGAGGCTGGGAGGGACCTGCCCACTGCTGGCTCTTTGTGCTGGGACTGCCCAAGGGCTCCAGCAGGCCGCCCATGGACACTTCCTTCCAGGCCCAGTGTGGGGGTGGCCTGTCGCCCCTCCCACCACCATCCCCCCAGCCCTGGGAAAGGCTCCTTATCAGAGCCAATGTTATGTCATTTCTTTTTACATACGATGTTTATTGTCACAGAGGTTGCTCTGTGGGAATGTTCTTTTCGAGTGCGACAGTGAGGAGCCACTGGGCCACCTTGAAAAACCACACAGCCCAGACCTGGTGAAACCACTCAGCCCAGAACCTGGAGCCTTCCAGACTCACAATTAAAGAATGAAATACGCATCAACACACAGATGATGGTGACTCCTGGCTGATAATTATTTATTAATAAAGAAGCTTGTGTGATTTGCGGTTATCCATGACCTGCACTGAGGGCCCTTTGGGGGTGGATCAGAAGAGGGAAAGGCCTCTCGCCTCTCTCTCTCTCTCTCTCTCTCTCTCTCTCTCTCTCTCTCTCTCTCTCTCTCTCTCTGCTGTGACTATTGTGAGCTTTGCTAAATACTCTTAAGCTTTTAAAGCAAACATCAGCATGTACCCCAGTGATTTGAGATTTAGGAGACACCTGCCCTACATATATTCAGCTTTCAGCCTGAAATAATTTGAAACTCAACAAATTGTCTGAAACAACATATACGGGCCTTTCACATGTTGGAAAAGTAGGTTGCTACAATTATTGATTGGCCCATGAGTGTACCATCAAACTGAAAATTATAATTTTTCTTATTATAAATTGGCTTTCTCAGGAAGTTTGTTGCAAAAAAACCACTCGACCTTATCATATAGTAGATAATATTATTAAAATCAGGTGTCATTCCTTGAGAGCAATTATTAATTTACACCCTGAAATTGCATCCCCCCCCCCCCAGGAGCTGATTAACAATTAGAAAATCTCCTACAGGAGGCGGTGACAGGTGAAACTGTCCCAAACACAGCTGCAATCTCTCAGAGGCACCGACACGTGAAAGGCACCTTGGACTTTCTTGGTTCTTGGTTTTTATTTTTTATTTTTTGCAATATAGATTTCAGAGGTCATTAAAAAAAAGAAGTCCATCATTTCATGGAGACTTTATGAAGGGAACCTGGTCCCTGTTGTCAAGAGAGAGGAAGCTTGTTCCTATTTCTGGATTGTGTTGCCTGGGGTGAGTCATTTCCACTTTGAGGCCACAATGACCACGTGCAGATACAGTGAATGGCGTGATCATTAGAAGACCAGTCCTTGCTCATTTCAGGTCATTTCCAAAATTTAGACTGACTAGATTTTGGCCAAGTCCCCAATGGACACCTGAGTTTCTACTTTGCTGACTTGGAATTGGGAGGTCACAGGGGTGCCATGGACCTCCACTTCGTGTCTCCTTGGTGGGAGCATTCTCTGCTCCTCAGTCTGTACTCACACATCCGCCCATTCTCTGTGACGACATTCCATAAACCAAGCTGGATGAGTGTAGGTACTGGGAAATGTCTGAGGTATGTTTTCCTTCAGGTGAAATATGGGAGAGCCGATCACCCAGCAGGTGAAGTTTATGCCTTCTACCCCCATAAAGCGCCTCATAGGATAGTTTATGACTTTTCTCAGGTTAACAGAAGGCAAGATATGATGTTTTTCGATATCAGTATCATTCTCATGGATTGTTTGAGTGTGATGTTTTATCACTTGAGGATTTGATTCGTGGGTACGAATACATTCCAGAAGGTGCTGACTTTGGGCTTGCACCTGGGGCATCCCGACAGCTGGGTGCTGGTGTCTCCTCCCCAGAACTGTGCTCTGGGTCGGAACCACTGGAAGGAGTCAGCTCTCCTGGAGCTGAGAGCACATGCCGCGTTGGTGCTCAAGGACTTGAGTGACATGTCGAGTCTCAGCCCAAAGCCCTGTCCTCTGGGACCAGGAGCAGGTGACAAGGCAAAGCCCGAGTGCAGGTGGGCAGCGTATAGACACAGAAGCCTTCTGAGTGTCTGTGATCTTCTGGGGGATGGGTCAGTAAAGAAACCTGTGGACTCAGGGGACAAGACTCCAAGCCCAAGATCACCAGTTTTAGTGACAAGAAGAGGTGTCTCTAAAAGCCACGGGATGAAGAGGTGGCCAGAGCGTCCTCACGGAGAAGAACGAGCTCTTTCAGGACCTCTGTCATGGAGCACACACGCTTTATCTGGACACCGCATCTGGCTTTGTTGAAGTCCTGCTGCACGAGGGCGGGCATTGGTGTGTGGTCCCCTCTCTTTTACGTGGATAATTTGTAGGAACTATATGGCAAGGAAGAGCTGCTTTGAGGAGGTTTGGACTCATTCCTTCATGCTGTTTGTCTTCTAAATAGAAGAAAGCTGCTTCTGCAAGCACCTGAGGATGTACAAAAGGCCATCACAGTGCATCCTCACAGTGAATCACCTCAAAAAGAAAACAGGAGACAGGGGAAGAGCATCTGTTGGCCAGGTCCACGGGGATTGGCAGTAGGAGAATTTCTTTCCTTAAATAGCCTTTTCTCTGCCTCCATGATGAACAGTCCAAGGAAAGGGATGTCACTAACAAAGGGAAGTGAAAACTGTTCTGTCTTGGCCAGGAAGTAAATGGGATGTGTTAAAAACAAACAAAAATCTTTTGATTGAGGGCTTTCTCTAGGTCTTCAGAGTCTGTCTGTCATTAATGTACAAAACCAGAGCAGACTAATTAATCCATTTGCACTTTGGAGGGGAGAAAGGACAGCCCCTTGACATTTGGCCAAGGAGAATTTTAAAACAGAATGATCTTAGGGTCCTGGAGTTAAAGGCTAGAAAGTGTTGTGACTCTCATGATAAAGATGTCTTTGTAATCTTGTTTCAGAGTCACTTCTGGAAAGCCCCTGAGGCAGAAGACAGATGGAACCTGGAAGAAATGCTTGGGAGGCCAGGGAGTGATGTCAGGCTCATCACTAAAGCAGGCGAGCTAGAAAGGAATGAGTTGGTGTGTCTTTGTTTGTTTTCTTTTAGGAAATGATTGAGGATTCTGGAAGCTGGGGAGAAGAGAGAATGAGAGGAAAAGAGAGAGAAGAGAGGAGGGAAAGAGGGAGGAAATAAGAAGAGCTCTTAATCCACTGGGGCCCTGGTAGTGCAACAAGGAGCCATTATAGACTGGGTTGATTTTAAGCAAGAGAAATTTATTTCTCAGCATTCCGAAGGTTTCAAGATCCAGGCGAAATCCACGACAGGAGAGGCTGCAAAAGGACTCAGACACAAGCCATCTCACACAGAGGAAAGGGTACAGGAGCTCCCTGGAGTCTCTTTTAGAAGAAGTGCTGGGATCCTGTTATCACCTGGGATTTGATAATTCCATTGGCGCTGTTGGAATTCTCATGTCGAAAGGTCCACTGTCAAAAACCATCGCATTACAGGGATAGAATTTCAAAACATGAAAACGTGAATTTAGGGGAGACATAAAAATTAAATCTATAGCCTTACACTTCAACTTTCCCCAAATTTCATGTCCTTCTC
>PVHP010021480.1:8376-29419 GCA_004024765.1 Zapus hudsonius | reverse complement strand
TTCATTGTGTTTTATTTCACTATGAACTAGAGATAATCATAATTGTCCTTTGCCATCAGCCCATTGAGATAAGATAGATAATATGCTTTTATATATTTCAGTGAAGCAGAAGCAGTTTCATCAGCAGCCCAATGATAACCTAATTCACAGGCTCTGTTCTCTTTTGGGTATTTATATTTTAATTTTATTCAACAAGTCATTCCAGCCACATTCATATAATTGGGCCTTTTAAAAATAAACATCATTGGGCTGGAGAGATGGCTCAGCGGTTAAAGCACTCACCTCCAGTGCCTAATTCCCTGAGATCCACATAAGCCAGACCTACAAGGTGTAGGTCTCTCTCTCTCTCTCTCTCTCTCCTTGAAAATGAATAAATAAAATATTAAAAAAATAAAATAAACATTATTTCCTTTTCTAGTTTTACTCTGTGTTGCCTAAAATGTTTTTTTATTGCCTCAGAAATACTTTCACTCTTTGTGTGTTTGTGTACATATTTATTTGTGTGTGAACATCTGTGCATATGCATCATAAGATTAGAGAATAACCTTGGGTCTATTTCCTCAGGCATTATTCACATTTTAAAAATCTATTTCTTCTTATCCATTTAATTTTCATTAGGAATTTTAATATATGAAAATACTGCACATTGTTCATAGTACCATCGGGTTCTTCTCTTACGTGCCCTCTTGTTCACCCATATTCCAAGGAGGGCTCTGCTCAATTGGAGTATGTGTAAAGGAGAGACAAACATCTGACCAGAATAAATTTATGAAAGAAAAGGGATTATTTTAGGATTACAAATTCCAGGGGAAGTTTCATATGGTGGAAAAAGCTGGCTCATTTCAGCATCCACAGAAGAGAGAGAGAGAGAGAGAGAGAGAGAGAGAGAGAGAGAGAGAGAGAGAGAGAGAGAGAGAAAGAGACAGAGAGACAGAGAGACAGAGAGAGATACCAGCAAGTACAAATAGCCAGAGTTAAGGGGGACATACATACATTCACATCTTTTTTTAAAATTTTTATTTTATATTTTTATATCTTTATTATGAATAACTATGTACATTGTATGAGCAAATCTTGTGAAGGTGTCCCTGCTTCCCTCCTTTCTGTCCCCTACCCACTGGGGTCCCTCCTCAGTGCGCATACTGGATCTGTCCTTAGGTTAGGGACTTATGAACTGCACCAGATGTAGACAGTTGCTTTTTTCTTCCCCCTTTGTGCCTTGCTGCTGAGGTGGTAATGTCTCTAGATATTCTCCCCCACCTTGGCTCTTACATTCTTTCCGCCCCCTCTTCCACTCAGTTCCCTGAGTCATAGTGGGTGAGTTTTAAGTCTGCTTTATTGTTGAGATCTTAAGTATCTCTGGATCTTTGCTCTGGGTTGTGATGGGTATCTTTGGTGTCTGTATCCATTGACCTTTCAGGGGTTATCAGACCTGCTGTGGTGATTGGTCTCCTGTTTGTCTCATCACTTTCTGGTAGGTTTCATTTGGGCCCTGTGTGAAGGCTAGGGGTGATTTGACATCTCCTGCCAGGATGTCAGCCATCATCCAATGTCTTGCTGGTAGAACTGGATTGTCCCCTGCTCTTCCACTGCCTTCTGAAAAACACAAACAGAATCTCCATTGGAGAGTGAGATCAATATAGGTTAAATGAGACAACATTGCTATTTTGGCTAGCTCCTAATGGGTGTACCCTCTCTGTAGCTCTCTGGTAGTGGGAATTACCCCTAGGAGCCTTGAGTTCTTGGTCCCCATAGTATTATGCCATGGGTGGGTTCCAGTTCCAGTTAAGGGTTCCTTGTCACTAAGCAGATCTCTTAGCCAATCAGTAAGCCATTGATTACCCCCCTCGGTTTAGTGCCACTATTGCACAGATGAGCATTTCTTGACTTGCTGGTCTCTTCCATACAGTCATGTGTTCAGCATTCTTGTAACAACTGTCTATATTGTATATCAGTGGTCTCTGCTTTCTCCAAATATCATTGACCAATTTCCCCTGGCAGTTCATGCAACACCTTCCAGTGCTACACATGCCGCCATGTGGGAGCTGGTTATCATTCTGGATCTAGTAGGGTCTCTTGGTGTTGTTTGATGACACTCTGTGATTTCTTCAGCAATAGGGTCTTACTTTAGGCCAGGGGCAGGTATCCAAGTGCTTTGACAGACATCTGTCACATTTTAGGGACCTCGTGTGTCTCTTTGATCAACATCTCTGTTTGGGAAGGAACCAATAACTGGGACAGGGAGATTCAGGCCTGAGCAATTAATTATTCTTGAGGTTAGGCTTCCTTCCATTCTGTTCATGGCCAGATGGTACCCTCAGCTTCCTCAGTGTCTCTGTCTTGTTTAGGTATTAATGTAATAGTAGTTTCAAAGGAGTTAGGGAGAAGTCTCTCCTTTTCAATTTTATGAAATAACTTGTGAAGCATTGTTTTTTTTTTCTATAAATATTTAGTAGAGTCTAGCAGTAAATCCTTCTGAGGCCTAATCTTTTTTTTTTTTTTGATGAGAGGTTTTTAATTACCTCTTCAATTTTGGTAGATGTTATATCTCTGAAGGAAATTCCCGAGTAGCCACACAGGCCTCATCTATGACAACAGATACTAGGCAAGAAAGCAGGTGCTGAATACAGTAAATTATGCTGAAATACCAGCCTGTAATCTGCTGATTCGGTTGTTGGAGATTACCTTGTAGGATATAATTTAGGATGCTTACTGACTTCAGTGACCTGGTCAGAAAACTTGCAGCAAGTGTGATTTTGGCCTGGGTTAAACTATCCTATTACTGGATTTAGAGTCTCCCCTTTCAGTAAATTTCACTAGGGGTTTATTGGTCTTGTTTATTTTTTATTTATTTTTGAAGAATCAGCTCTTTATTTCATCAATTTTTAAAAATAGTATCTTTATTTCTAATTCATTTCATTTATGCCCTAATCTTGAATATTTCTTTCTGTCTGTTACTTTTGGGTTAGCTTGTTCTTGTTTTTTTCCAAACATCTCTCTATTTTTGTAATATTGGCATTTAAAGTATAAACTTTTCTAACAAGACTTGCTTTCATTGAAATTTCATTTAAATTCCCTAGATTATGGTTATGCATGTTTTCATTTTAATTTAATCCTATATTTTTTTTTGTTTTCTTCTTGATTTCCTCAACAGCACATTATCATTCAATAGTATGTTGTTCAATCTCCAGGAGTTTGTGAATTTTCTATTTTGCTTGTTTATTTCTTGCTTTATGAATTGGGGTTGGATATTATTTTACATATTGAAGATCATTTTGTGAATAGATTGGTTGATGGCATGAGGTATCTGTAATCCATTGAACAGAAATGCATCCTGCATGGTGGAGAGAAAAATTTACCAATTAGCGTAAAGGTACAATACTCTGATCCTATTTTTTATATATTTTCTTTGTATTTTATCAAAGTTTTATTCATTTAAGATTTTACTATGGTTTTCTCACTTTATTTAAAAATGTAGACAGCTCCAGAAAAAGATAATATTAAATAAATCAAATAAAATGTTATTTCAAAAATATATTCCCAACGCAGTAATAAAGGTTGAATTGATGTGCTTTCAGCCCATTTTCTGAATGCTATGTATGTTTAATTGAAAATGGGGAGGTAAGATGAAGCCTGCTCTTCTTACTATTGCAACCCTATTCTCCCAAGCCTTTCCCCCATCCTCCAACCTCACTAAGATAGGAAGAGGAGAAATGGGTTTTAATAAAAATGTTTCCTTTTATCCCATTTATTGCATCAATTCTGATTATTGAATGCAGCCTCTGGTTCATTTGTATCCAACCCTGTGAGTTCAGAGGAAGGAGCAATTAGACTCTAACAATGGGATTCAGCATAGAATGGACAACATGCCAAGTATCTAGTTTCAATGTCTTCATTTCTTTTCACATCTCTATGCACGATGTGATATTTTCTCCCTTAATTTAATTTTAGTATCATTATTGTATCTACTGTTTAATTTTTTATAGCTAGCTATAATTAAGCTTTTATTTGGAAGTCATTTTAAAACCACTGCATTGTTGTCATGAAATTGTTGGTAATATGTGATTACATTATGCTGTCTTTTGCCAGGACACTCTTGTAAACGAAGCATTATCCTCAGAGAATTTTCTTGGCTGAAAATGTAAGTAATTAAAAATGTAAACAAATATTATCTGTTACATATGCTGAGATAATAAATACTTCAGTATAATACGAGTTAATGTCTCTTTGGGGATGCAGTTAATCCTGCTACAACATGTTTTATAAATGGACAAATAAATGAGTAAGCACTTAATAGCTTACTTACTGTGGCATGCAGATGCCCAAGGCTCTTATATGCTCTCTCAGTGAGCATTTGTGCATTTCTTAACTGGAATTATCAATAATCCTTCAGCATTATTTGCTATTTTATAACAATGCCAGTTATGAGAAGATAAAAATAGAAACACACATTAAAATTTTCAAATAACATTCAATGTAGCTGATAATGCAGTAAAAATGGGGACTCTTTGCTTATAGCTGGTAGGATCAAAATTAATACATTTGATTTATAAGACAGTTTGATATGCATCAGAAGCTTAAAATGGTCATAACCTTTTATCCCATTATTTTTTTCTTAGAAATTTCCCTAAAAATAATTTAGAGTGGCACACTGGAATATATATATATACATATATATATATATATATATATATATACTCATGTAATATTTCAAATACAGTAATATTGTGAGTAAATAAATTATATGCTAATCAGAATACATGTTAAGTGTATAACACATGCAACCATTTAAAGCAAGTATATGTGAAGAACAAATGATATAATGTACTCATTTTATAAACGAATAGCAACAACAAAAAGAACCAAGGACAGTTTCGAATGATTATTTAGATATGCATAAGAGATGCATGATGGTCATCTTGGAAAGATGGTAGACTGGAGGGTAATAGAGCATCTTTCATAGCCTTACAAAAAACCAACAATTACATAACTAATTGTGAGTGAAAATTGCCACATGATAGCTCAAGGATCTAATTAACTGGTGACAATATAATCTATAAAAAATCACACAATAAGGGGCAGGGAAATGTCTCAGTATATAAAAGCACTTGCTGTATGAGCATGAGGGCTTGAGATGGCCCGAGTTGGATTCCTCAGCACTCATGGAAACAGGTGACTGTGGCCACACAATCTGCTACCCTATCTTTGTGGGTGAGGGGGAATGGCATCAGAAATCACTGGTGCTTGCTGGTCAAAAATTCAGTAGACATGGCTGTTCTTGGTTCAACAAGAAACTGTCTCAAGGAAGCAGGGGCACAAGTGAAAAGAGAAGAAAGCCTGACATTCTGTTTGGGAACTGCATGTATGAGTGCATACATCTACACAGATACACACAATATATATTAATATATCTATATATATTTTTCTATGTCTATATCTATATCTATATATATCACAGATATCATTTCAGACACCCACCACCACAGACATCACACATACATACACACAAAAAATGCATGTAAAATACACATGATAATCATATAGAAATATTACTGGGAGGACTGATAAAGTGTATCAAAAGATAGTGACAACGAAAATGGTAAGAGTTTTCACATTCAGCCATAAGGTGGGTCACCACAGTGACCAGTGACTTGCTTTGCAGACAACATTGAAAGTGTTTGCCATTGAGAAACTCAGTGGACCCGATAATAACCTTTAACTGTCTGTATCTTTTATAATACAGTTCCACGAATGTACATCAGAACACAGTCCAGTAACTTGCTATACAGATGCCATCATATGCTTTCACTCATAAGTCAACCACAATTATTTCTGTAAGACTCCCCAGAGAAACACACTGCTCTGCCTTGCCCTTAGGGAATTTACCTCTCCACCACAGTGCTGGAATGCCACCCCTCTGACACTATAAATCTCCCACACCATGGAGCCATGTCAACTTCACAGACAGACAGACAGACAGACAGACAGACAGACAGACAGACACACACACACACACACACACACACACACACACACACACATTCGCACAAGCTCCTGACCCTAGTTCTGTCATCACTTTACATTTCTCTGTCCTCATACACACCCAGGGTTGCCATGTTCTAGCTTATGTTATACCTGAAATGTGGACACTGATCTTATGAAAAGCCTTGGTCTTGCTGCTTTTTAGCACCTGCCTGACAGACAATGAAGATACCATATATCAGACATATCTACACCCTAGACTAGGACCTGTGGTTGACCTATACACATGCATTCTTTGATTTTTCACCTGTGGCTGGTCCATGGGAGACCGTGCCTAAGACATTGACAGAGCAGAGCTGCCACACCCAGGATTCTCAAGGAATCCCTACCTCCTACCTCACAAAGTTAAACACCCCACCCCCAGTGGCTCTAAGATAGGCTCCAACACTGTTTACAGCTGGTTTTGTTTATTTGTTTTTGTTTTGTTTTATCTAGCCATGACAGCAGCATATTCACAAGCAATTAATTAATTAATTTTAAATATTTAAACATGTATCATATATACAAAATAACTAAAATGAGTCTTAAACATGTCAATTTAATCTATAAGATCTGCAAAGGAAAATATGAGTAACATTTTTATAATCTTTAGAATGTCAAATTATTTCTTCTGTGTAGAAAACATAAAATGTACTTTTACACAAAAACATTGAAACAAATATTCATGGGAAGAAATCCCAAGGACAGTGATTGGTGAAGAGGTAACAGATGGGATATATGCAGACAAAGCATCTCTAGCAATTAAAAGGAATGAAATATTGATACATGAAAGTCAAAAAGTAATTATGCTTTATAAAAAAAAAAGTAAGGCATAGGGCTGGAGAGATGGATCAACAGGTAAAGGCTCTTGCTTGCAAAGCCTGAATGCCCAAGTTCAATTCCCTAGTACTCACTTAACCCAGACAAGATGTATAAAGTGGCAAATGCATCAGGATTAGGGCTGGTGTGCCCATTCTTCTTCTCTCTTTGTCCCTCTCTCTCAAATAAATAATTAAGTTAAAATATTTTTAAAAATAAGGTGTAGAAAATGCATATTATATTTATAAGGACACATATAATTTTATTAAAGAAGACATGCAATTTTTAAGACAACACAATTTTTAACAAGACAGAAGACAATAACAAAGAAAGCACATGAATGACACACATGCATTACACCAGAAGCTCCAAGAAAGTACAGGCTCTTACTCATGGCAGAAATGCTCTAAAACTGGATTGTTGTGAACTTTAGCTATCTTGATAAAAATATATCAACATCATTGAATAAGGCATTTATAATGGGTGATTAATGAGGTGTGTAAATTAACTCAGTAAATCTGTTAAAATAAACATTGATGTTGTTACAAAAAACATGTATTTAAGCAAAAGTATACCAATAAAAAAATCTCAGCCTTTCATTCTAGTCTTTTCTGATGAGTATTTTGATGATAATTCATTATTCATTTTTTGATACATATCACAGTGTTGATAAATGAATAATAAGTACAGAAAAACTTATTTGGAAACAATTTTATGTGCTTTCTTCAAACTTCAGGTTGGCACAACTTTGATTTCATCATTTTTAGAAAGAGCGATTGGGAGCTTTTTCCTGCTGCTTCTTAGCTCTCTGAGCAGGTGACTACGCAGATGTAAAGCTATCTTTATGAACAAACATTTGTTTAGTGCCCACCTGTGCACATGTATGTTAACTATTCAATTTATTCATTTCATATTTTATATTTTTGATGGGTAAAAATACTATATTAGAAATTTCCCAAGCAATATTTTTAAATTGTGAATTAGCAGAGGTCTCAAGAGAGCAGTAATTCTGAAAGATTCAGAGACACAATGGATATTAACAAGGACTGAAATTGAAAATACATTGCCTGTTTTAAATGTGGCTAGAATTAAATTCTGGTTTTGATCTTTAATATCTGGCTCAATTTTGTTCCTTTTCCCTCTGAGACAATGCACATATTTTTTTTAGATTTAATACCACAACATCACCAAAAAGCTCCCTGCAATGTACCTAACCTGCAATGTACCTAACCTAATGTACCTGTAATTTACCTAACCTAAAGCATAAGGAAATATTGAAACCTGTTTGGCCTTTGAACTCTAAACTCATATATTTTAAAATAATTTACACACATCGTATTATGAAAGGTATTGGAACAAATAAATAATATGATTTGAGAACTATATTTTATCTCTAAATCGTGCTTTTCATTTTTCATTAAAAGTTTATAAAAATGTAATGGACGTTCATACAAACACTGTGTCATTTCACATCACAGCCACTTGACTATCATTTTTATAGTTCCATATAAGAATTTCCCAGCAAGGTATGAAGAAAAGTAAGAAATAGCACAGAGGCTTTATATAGCAAATTCCAAATGAGCTTCTATTGTTCAAGTTCAGCTAATTTTTTTTTCAGTTTTAAAGAGATGAACAGATTAATCGCTTTGTAAAAAGAACCCATATTTGGCCACTATTGTGACAAGGCTTTTTATTTTGCTCGACATTAGGGCATTCACTGGCCAAGAAGTGAATCATGTGATAGAAAAGAAGAAAGACCTAAGTACAGAGGAGAATCATCCCTTCCAATGCATTTAATGGTGGCAAATGCTGCCATGAGCTGAATTCTTATCTCGTGTAGCCAAAATTTCTTCAAATAATGTCTAAGCGAAATGAAGAATTGCCTCAAAAACAGCATAAGTGAGACACTTATGGAATATACAGATCATCCAACTTCTAGTTCTCCAGCAGGGAAACCAATTAATTTTGTAAAATAAAGAATTCTAGGAATCTCTGCTGCCTTCGTGATTACTGGCTGAAAGCCTAAGAAGAAAAGCCTACAAACATAATCAGAATATTTGCATACTCATAAAAAAGGGGATGAAGAAATACTCTAAACAGAATTCAACAAGGCACTTATATAGTTAAATTGCATTGATTAAATATTACAAATGCATAAGGTTAAAAAAGACTGTAACACAATGCCTCATATTTAAATGCCACGTCTTAATGCAAGGTGAACAGTTGATTAAAAGAGAATAGTGATGTATGCTATAAATTAACAGGAAGAAGAGATTTCTGAAGGAAGTCATCTCTGAGTCCTGATTAATTCATAATTGCTGTATTTCTTGCAGGCACATATCAGACATTGACCCTTCCATATTCTGTTGCCTTTTCCCCCTTTCGTTTTGCTTTATGGATGATAAGGGATACCAAATCAATAGCTGTGTAGAAGAAACAGATATAACATTCCCAGAGACACTGGAGACAGGGAATAGAAGCAACATTTCATTTTTCTGTCTCAGTTTAGATTGTATTTATACTACCTGCTATGCCTGTGGGAATGGAATCTCTAGGAGTGTCTTTAGACACAAAGTTTCTCTTAGTGACTTTCCCTTTCTAGTCAGTGTGATAGCATTTTTTTTTTCTGAAAGAAGTAGCCTATGGCACTTGGCTGAAGCGATGAGACTTCAATGAGATATAGTAGACAAAGAGTGACAAATTAAAATGACAAGGCTGTCTTATAAGATTGTGATCTAGTGAAATGAAGTATTTCTGGCCCAGTCACTGTAGACAGCATTATGCTATGTGGTAATAGATTGCAGGACCTGGACAGCCTGTATATGTCTTTGAGATAACTCAATTTGTCACTATCAACACTCTTCCAAATTGAGTCTTTTCCTGGCTTTTGAGAATATAAGGATGGGCAAAAGCATTTTATATAAGTATTGTGGGATAGTGTACCTTTCCAAAAAATGCTCGTCTCTTAGAAGAATATTTTGATCATACACTAATCATTGCTATGAAAGTCATCTAAGAAGCACCCTTAACAAAAAAAATTAATACTGTGTAGTGGATGATGAGCACTGTCTCTGTGTCTCATGGAAAGTCTTTGGTATCAAGTCCCTCATAGATGAGTGGGTTGACCCTGAATTCAGTCCTTTCTGAGATGTATATCTAAATGGTCTTAACTCTGTGACTCAAATTCAGCTTACATTAAGTAAAATTATGTATTTACTCAAAAAAAATAACACATCGGCTGGAGAGACTGCTCAGCGGTTAAAGTGCTTGCCTGCAAATTCTAATGACCCAGGTTGGATTTCCCCAGTATCCATATAAAACCAGATACATGAAGAGGCATATGTGTTTGCTTGCAGCTGCTGGAGGCCCTGGTGCACCCATTCTCTCTATCGCTCTTCTATCTCTGTCTGCTTGCAGATAAATACATAAAATATATTTTTAAAAATCATGTGAAAATGCATTTATACATTTCCACACACATTTAATTTGTTTAATTTATATTCAGTAGCAAATGGCAAAAGTAAAAAGAATAGACATAAGGTTTTAAGTGTATAGAGAAAATTTGGAATAGTCTCGAATATTTCCCACCTCCCCACTCTCTCAGCAAGTTATTAAATCCTGCAATTTTTTACTGTTTTTTTTTTATTTTTATAAATAGCTCCTGACCATTCCCACCTAATGCAGGCCCTCAATTTTTTTTCTAAAAAAATAATTACCTTGTAATCATAAAATGTTTAGAAGCACTAAGAATTTATACAAGTAATATTTAAACTTTCATTAAACTCCATCCTGAAAATTGTGGCCTGTTATATTAATATGGTGGGGAATTGGAGTGGTAGTTTTTCTTTTTTTATCTTGGAAAATAAATTTATTCTGGATTCAAGCCAAAGAAAACTACCATACTCATAAAGTAGTGATGTCTCAAATTGTAGATGTTCATGCTTATTTTTATTCTTGGATGATGAATTAATCTTTGGGCTGATTACAGTGTTTTTAGTCTCTTGATGCAAGAATGATATCCATTTTTCAGTGCGAGACTCTACTAGATTTGTCAGATACGTTATAAACACGTCAGATGATTTCTCATCCTACAATCAAATACTAAGCTGTAATTGATTGAAAATTCATGAAAAGTAATGGTGCCAAGTGTGATTAATGTATAAATCTATGATTCCCACAAGTTTAAGGAATATAGGCCATACTTGCTCACACATGGCCTTAGGATACAGAGGCCTCTGGATGCACAAAATTTAAGTGGAGCATTTTTCAATATTCAAAACTGCAAAGGAAAAGTTAAGTTAAAGTTGTTCCTAAGAGTATAAAAATCCATTACAACAAACTTTTGTACATGATTTTATAATAGGGGGAAATTGAAACTATCTCAAAATAAGAAAGTATTTCACACAGGTTCTGTATTTTATTTATTTAATTTATTTTTTTGGGATCCTTCAGATGTATTAAGTAGAGTACAATAAAAAGGAAATCATAAGATATCAGTAAGAAAATTTAAAGACTAATGTAAAGTTCAGTATCTAGATGTGAATTTCTTTTCTAATCCCTAAAATAAGGATCAATAAGTAAAATCTATGTGTGGTAAAGTTTGTGTTTTTAAATAATAAAATATTAAACATATTTTTCTCCTCCAACAAATGGGAGGAGGAGATGAATTACCTCAGCATCAAAGGTAATACGATATGAATGAGCTTAAAGATGGTCACAGTAAGCTCAATTGGATTTAACATGAATAAACAATTTTAATACAATTAATTAGATTGGGCTTAAGTGTGCAAGCATTTCATTTTCTGAAATCATGTACAATAACTTTTTCAAGAAGTGCAGGTGTATAATTGCCTGAAGTCACAGGATAAAAAAGAAAAAAAAAGCTGAAAATCCATTATGTTCCTGTTAACAGTCTAAGTAAACTAATTAACTGCTTTTTGAATTTTCACACCTCAATTTCATGATCTTTCTTGCCTCAAACCTCTGAGCCTCAAAAGCAACAAACAAAAAAAAAAAATACATTTGAAAGAGAGCAGTTCTAAATATATGGCAAAATATCCCTCTTTGAAATTTGTCTCTTATTTTCTCCCTTTTCATGTACTTACACTGATTTACAGCACCCTTTCATGAGACACTATCCAGTAACTCATGAATTAACCGATTATGCACACACACACACACACATAGAGTAAGAAAGTATCTTTGTTTTTGCCTGTATATATGAGAGTGCAGTTTGTATGTATTTGCACACCTGCGTGAAGCTTCATGTGTATACACTGAGTATCATTCCCTAATTTATTTACTGAGGCAGACCTCCCTGCAACCCACAGATCACTGATTCAGCTCCAGTAGCTAGTGTGCTTGCTCTGGGCTCCCCTGTCTCAGCCTCCCCTATTCTTGAGATTACAGGCTGGCAACCACTATTTACCGGGTTCTTGGAATCCAAACTCTAATCCTCCTGCTTGTGAAGCAAGCATTCTATTTACTGAGCAGTTTCCCCAGACACAATAAAACATTTTCCATAGTTATCTACTTATCCCAACAGTGTTATGAATATTCTTAATGTGCTACTGTATCACAATGCCTAGGTAATTAGTTTTTATTTTATATCAGCATATGAAGACCTTTGTCAGTTGTATCCAGTCAGTGTTAATTTATAAATATACTTTAACTGACTAGTTTCTACTCTTTTATGCTTGATTTTAAAGAAAAACACATAGATCAAAATATGTGTTTTTTTCTGTTTATGAAGTTGTGATTAAGTAAATAGAAAAATGACCAAAAACTAAGAAAACTTAATACCAAAGTCATTACATAAAGTAATTGAAATCTGAACTATATGTATTATTTGAATATTTTTTTCTCTTACACAAATGGCTATTGAATAGGAGTGAAAAAATTTTGTTCTGCTTTAATCATAATTTTAGTTTTCCACATATTTCAGTTAGTAGTGATATTATCGTACCTTCAATGGACTCCCAAAAGCCTTACAATTTTTAACATATTAATCAAGTTGTTTTACTGTATCTTTGAAAATTTGAAAAGCACAGCCTATACATTTATCTTCGAGTAACAGTTTTTTCTTTTTTCTTTTGTTATGTTAGTTTCTTTGGATGTGAGTGTATGTGGTGTGCACGAATGTATATATGCCGCCTGTTCATGTACTTGTGCATACATGTAAAAGTGCTGGTGTGTATACACACATGTCTGCATGTGGAGACCAGAGGACAACCTGCAGGTGACCTTCTCTAGAATGCTATCCAACATTTTTAAGACATGTTACTGCAACAGCTTAGAGATCACCATCTGGGCTTGAATGACTGGCCAGCGAGCTCCAGGGATCCTCTTGCCTCTACTTTCCACTTCTGGGATCTGTTATGCCTGACCAGGGGTACTGTGGCTCAAACTCAACAACTCATGTTTATAAGACAAGCACTGTACCAGCTGATCTATCACCTTAGCTCTTAGTATTACTTTATATGATATATTTAAATGTACATCATCTGTGAATAACATTTTAAAATAATGTTTTCCCATTATATCTTTGTATTTTCTGAAACAGTTTATAGAATGACAAAGAAAACAAACGCATTTTCATGTTATCAATAACACTTCCATCTTGCTGCTTTCATTGATTTTGCATGGGTTACATTAAATCTGTAATTAATGGATCTACTTAAGTTAGAGAGCCATAAAACATAAACTGTTATTTCTGAGCTTAATATGCTGATCTTCAGTGTCATGTTCATGAAATGAAATATTTGAGAATGTTCAGACCCTATTTTCTTGTATTGCTTTCTCTTTTATGGTCTCTGGGATACAAGAGTACGTCTGGCCAATTTCTGCAGTTGATTGCCAACTGTGAAGGACAATGAAGGTCAGCAGGAAGCATTCTCTTAATCTATAGCTGGAAGTGAAGTTGGTGAGAACACAGATCTAATGGACTCAAGGCCATGAGGACTCTCTGGACCTATTTGCTTTACTGTATTCAGGGTTATGGACCACATCTGTCACCTCAGAGAACCATGGATCACATGTAGCTGTTTGTCAAGACATAATTCCACATGATGGTATTTTCACATACCCCGCTACACCTATGGCAATAAAAGGTTGAATCTACCACTCAGTCATGTTTCCACTCCCTACTCTTTTTGTTCTAAGGTATAGAATTTGAGTATCACTGAATATTATTTAGAACACAAAATTTATCAATTTAAGAGCTATGAACTCGGGACATTCTCATATATTCTGTAAGAAATTCTAACAAAAGCTCTCTTGATGGTCATGTCATCTCATGAAATTGTGGTTTAAGGTATCATCTCCAGTAATATAGTAGTTTTAGGAAGTAGGTATGTTGTTAAAAATTATACACAGGAATGAAGCCGACAGCATGACTGAAAATATTTTATATAGTTTAGAACTAATAGTCACAGAACTAGTTTTTATTTTGTTATATATTATGCCTTTGACTGCCAGTATTAGTTCTCAGATTTTTAATAGACTTCCCAAACTTATTAGTGTTAGAACATAAGCCTCTGTGCCAAGTTGGAAAGGAAGCAAACCCTAATAGTGATGTATAAAGAAGGCAGAACAAGGCTTACAAATCTTCGTTTGAAAGCCTAAGAATACCCAGGCCAGGCTAATCAGGAACATTAGTTTTGAAACTTCTATGTGTGTGGTAAAAGTGATATCATAATCAAATATCAAAGATGTACAGAATTTCTTACCCATCAGGTATAATTTACACTAAATAAAGAATTTCTATAGATTACAAAGAAAAGTACAAGAATCAAAGTAGAAAATAACCAGGAAAGGTGTTAATTCTAGTAAAGAGAAACACGCATGTTCAAGTCCAATACTCAATGTGTAGTGAAATGTCACCACAAATGAAAAGCATGTAAATATCTCTAATGCCATAACAGCAGACCCCTCAATTTACCTCGTATACCTACTTCAAACAAGTTCTTGCTTAAGTTCATAAGGGGACATGGACGATGGGGTTTTATCATTAATGGGGTAGGGAAGTAATCTACAAATCAATCATGAGGGCTAGAGGTCAACAGAGGTAGATGGATGCACATGAGAAAACCCTGTGAAAACGCAGTGGACTAGAAGTCTGCAGAGAGAAGGGAAATCATAAAACTTAGGTTGAGTGAAAATACAAACACACAATGCCAAAAATGTAACAAAACAGAACTATAGTATAAGAGGTAATAACGTAAATATAAAACAAAATATAAATTAAAAAATTCCAATCTACCTCGGACAGTCATTTTTAACTTTTATTGACAGCGTCCATAATTATAGATAATAATCCATGATAATTCCCTCCCCACTCCCACTTTCCTCCTCTCAAGTCCACCCTCCATCATATCTACTGTCCCTCTCAATTAGTCTCTATTTTGTTCCAATGTCATCATCTTTTCCTACTATTATGAAGGCCTTGTGTATGTAGTGTCAGGCACTGTGAAGTCATGAAAATCTAGGCCATTTTGTGTCTTGAAGATGCATTATAAGCAGTCCTACCCTAACTTTGGCTCTTACATTCTCTCCATCCCTTGTCCCCAATGAACCATGAGCCTTGGTAGGTGTGATAGAGAACTCAGTGCTGAACACTCCACTGTCACTTCTCAGCACTATGGAGCCTTTTGAGTCACCCCATGGTCACTGCCATCTGGAAAGAGGATCTTCTCTAGCCAAAAGTGAGAATCACATTAATATATAAAAATACATATTAGAAAAATGCTTATAAAGCAGTCTGGTGGACATAATATACGCATTTAGCCAGACAACAGCAGACAGTACTCCCCTAGGGTCCTCATGACCTACCTCACCACAGGCTTTTGACTAGGTCTTCAGTAACAGACATGTATTCCCTCTCGTGGGGCAGCCCTTTGGTCCAATTAGAGAGTGGCTGTTTTTTCCCCATAACAGATATGCCACTATTGCAAAAGTTGGCACATTTGGCCTGGCTGGCCCTTTTTTTTTTTTTTTTAAATCAGATTGAACCTATTTCTGATCATTTAGAAAAAGTCCAATTTAAGTAAAGGATCCTGCCACACCATTAGAATACATTTTTATAGAAAACTTAACTGAATTCATTCTTTATGCATCCTTATGTAACAAGAATTGTGGCATTTTGTTAAATTTACGTTGAATAAATTGATCATTCATTTCAAGGTATACAAATCAATTATTTCACAATTTTAAATGAAAATTTACTTCTTTTAAATGATTTCACTTTAAGTCTGATTTGCCTTCATTAAATTATCTTCCATGTAATACCTTCCCGAGAAACAGTTTCCTTAAAGTTTGGTTCCCGGATTACAAGGCAAGACCAAATATGTGAACGGAAGATGTGCCAGTTGGGTGACAAATTAGTCAAGGATGTTCTTTAGCCTAATGAAGGCACAGCACCAATGCTGGCCATATTTGTTCTTTCTCTTGCTAAAAGACAGTGGATGACACATTACGGCCCTGATGGCTTCCCTGCTCAATATATAGATACCCCAATAAGTATTTATGAAGCATCCTCATTGTCCTGGAGGAGAGTTTTGGAGAATGAGTACTACTGTGCCTAGCAGTTAAAAATCTGCATGGAGCTTGTGGTCTAGGGGGAGAGACAAAGGAAACATGAGGAGAAAGAGAACTGCAATCTTCATTTGACACAGACAAGTGCATTAAGAACCAGGAAAAGTAGGTTTGGACTATGAAAGAGTTGGGTAGGGCTCAATTGGAAATTTTAGATAAAACTAGGGAAACCTCAATGAGATAGGTTTTTTAAAGTCTTATTTATTGTTAATAATTAAATATATTGTATGAACAAGTCTTGTGATAGTACCCCCGTTTCCCTCCTCCCTATCCCCAACATGCTGGAAGCCCTTCTCTGTGGTATTACTGGACCATCCCTGGTGTAGGGGGTTATGAATTATACAAGAAGTAGCCCATTTTTTTCTTCAATGTGTGTTATTGTTGAGGGTACCATGTCTCTGGGTATCTCCCCCACCATGGCTCATACAATTTCTTCCACCTCTTCTGCAAAGTTTCCTGAGTCATGGGGGGTGAATTTTAAGTCAGCTTTACTGTTGAGATATTAAAAGTCTCCGCATTTCTGTCTGGATTGTGTTGGGTGTCTTGGTGTCTGTCTCCATTAACCTTTCCCAGGTTATTTGACTTGCTATGGAGGTAGTTCTCATCCTCTTCACACCACTTCTCAAAGCTTTCATTTGGGCCCCATAAGATAAGTTAGGGGTGGTTCATCTCCAGATTGGGTGTCTGACTGGCCAAAGTTAAGGCTCACAAGGTCCACTGCTTTTCACCAAGGTTGATGTCTTCTCTCGCCCATAGGCCTGCCTGCACCATAGCTTTTTCCAACCTTTCGTCAGCTAGGAGGTTTCCAGCTCGGCTCCAGCTTGACTTCCCAGTGACCTGCACCCAAGCCTGTGAGGTCTTCAGCAATAGAGTCTTCTCATCTCAGTCTTTTGAAGGACCTTTCCATATATTACAACTAGCCTGCATGTTTTAGTGAACAACTGATGGTAAGAGGAAAAGAGAAAGAAAAAGAAGGACAATGGAGAAACAAACAATACGATATAAAACCGAGCAGAGTTCAGCTCACAAAGAAGATGGTAATGGTTTGCAAACTGAAAATTTTATAACCTGAGGTTATAAAAGAGAAAAACAATAATGAAGCGGGGGAGGGGGAAGAAAAAGAAAAAGAGACACAAGCAAAAGTGTTAATCCTATTCGGAGAAAATTGTTAGAGATGTCTCTCTGTTGTTTTTAAAATACAAATGAAAACAACTTGCTAAGAAGAATTCCTGACATCATAGTGTTCAGAGGGTGAGAATGGCTCCACTTTTATTTTCTGCTCTCAGCAAAGACATCAGGTGCCCATTCATCATGTGTTCCTTCCACATATTCCAGCAATGTGACTGTCAGATTACGTTGATTCAGAAATTGTTTTTTGATGAGACTACGTGGACAATGACATGCCCATGTGACTTCAAAGGCATCTCGTGAACTATTAGAATCTTAAAAGAGTACTTTGGGTATATTGAACTTGATTAGAAAAAGTACAACTGATTGCCCTACGGCTAAACTCTTTATTAATCTGTACCATGCAATTTCTAGTTTTAAATTCATAGGCATTTAGGAAATTAATCCTTCACAGAGAGAAGATAATTCAGGCAGTGAACTTTGTAGAAGTAGGGCCTTTTGGGTATTTACTTTGGACACATTATTCCCAGCAGACCTGAATGAAGAACACTTCAAAACATTTGCTGCAGAAATCCTTTCTCAAGTCAAGTTCAGAGGTTGGCCTTCATTGGCTTGTGGTGAATGAATAAATCTTAACATCAACATAGCCCTATGCATTTCGGAGTCCTGGTGTGCTGTCTATTGTACATATAATTTAAGTGAGCAGAAGCATAAAATCTCAGAGACAGTGTGCAGAGCAACCTTGACGCTGCTATCCCACCCAAACCACTCATTTGTCCTCTGTGGTAGAATTTGTGCTAGGATAAGCATTTCTCAGAGAAACCAAGTGGGATATCAGAGGCATATGCTTTTAGGCAAATGTTCTTCCAGTATTTCTTGGAAACTCCTAGTGGTGATTTCAGTTCAATTCTCAAGAGATTTTCATGGTATAAACATGAAGGCTAAGAACAGACTTTGAATCATAAACATAACACAAAATTAAACTTTGTTTATGAATGAAAGGCAAGAGGATGACTAAGTTCATATAAAATAACACTGCTTAATAGTTTTAGTTTTTCTTTTCTTTCTCTGTGGAGGGTTTGGCTGTGGAACAGGGTCTCAACTCTCTATATAACCAAGGATAAACTTGGATTCTTGCTCTTCCTGCCTCCATCTCCCAAGAGCTGGGATTACAGGAGTGCATCCCCATGCTTGGCTTGATTATTTCTTTTACATAAAGTAACAAAAATAAACTCAAGTTATTTTAATATTAGGGCATATCCTTATATCTAAATTATTTTTAAAGTGAATAGTGAAAGATATACTTTAGACCTGTGTTAACAAGCATAATTAACTAACAGTTGTACACACTATGTCAAATACATATATATATATATATATATATATATATATATATATATATATATATATCCAGAATCCATCACAATAAAACAGATGTATGTGCCTCAAACCTAACTGTGTGTAAATGTATTTATTGATATATACACATCAGAGGTGACTCCATGTAGCATAAATGCATAAATGTAACAAACTTGAATTGAAATGAACACATGTGTTTAATTTGAAATTTCTCTTCAAATGTCCAGACAGAAATAAAAGGTCCTGACAGGATTTTTTTTTTAAGATTAAGTTTGGTTTACTGTCTCACTCTGCCCCCGACTGACCTGGAAACTCACCATGTAGTCCAGGGTAGTTTTGAACTCACAGCGATCCTTGTATCTCAGCCCCTGAGAGCTGGGATTATAACCAAGGGCTGCCACACCCAGCCTTTTGTTTTTGCTCATAATATGTTTTAATACTGGGGCTAAAACTTATCATGAAATAACAGATTTGAGACGTATTGATTACACTGCTCATGAATCTACTAGTAAGTTAAATCCATCAGGTGAGGCAGGAAAAGCCTAGTTGATTGACATTAGCTAATCATGTAAAATCATGGTGTGCTGGAGTATTTGCTTCTGAATAGTTTCTTAATGCAGGCCCCCACCCATTCTTCAGCTAGGTTTACAAGTGTTCTGATTTTCCTATAGGAAGACTAGTGTTGATTTATTCCTGCTAATGAGGTGAAAGCCACGTAGGACAATCTGACTTCCTTGCTAATTTTTATACCCGCTGCTTGATTTCATGATCAGCTCTTACTCTTCAAAATTAAAAAAATAAAAAAGGTTTCACTGTCAATATGCTCTCTGAATTTGATAAACAGGCATCCTTGGGAAAGGTCAGTTGTAGAAATTAGTAGGTTATATGGACGTTGCGCATCTGTGCCCATTTCTGAAGAGATTTTTACAACCTTTCAGCCACAGACCCATCTCTCTGCTCCCAGGTTTGTAAACATCTTTAAATAAGGATGTGGGTGAGAGGGATAAGTAATGCTGATATCGTGACATCCAGATAGACAAGCATGCACCATTATTATCTTTTTCTTTTGAATAAAAAAACAAATTTTTAATTTCCTTAGCACGCAGAGATGGAGAAAAAGAATGATTTAAATGTCTATTACCACCTATTATCTGCGTCTCCATTAGGGAGGTGCTGGCCAGCTTGGCTTCATTTGTCCTCGGGATGCTGCTGAGATGTGAGGCCAGGCCAATTGGGGTTAAAGCAGGCAGGGAACTGATACAGCTGGGGATCGTTAAGAGTGATCAAGGGCCAGCCAGGAGAAACAGCCAGCTGAAAACAAGGCGGGGAGCTCTTCCAGGCAGAGCCCAGAGTCATGTGCATTCAGGAAACAGACTAACCCCGTCCAGCAAACTTTGTTGATTTAATTAGATTTTGTTTCAAATTCCAGTGTAGGAGCAGCTTGGTCTGCTTTGATGCAAAAATTGGCAGTGGAAAACTATTGTTAATTTTCAAAAGTAATATTATTGGAACAGTTAAGAAATGTTAAAGATCTTTGTCATGGTAAAAAATAATGCTATATATGTGATACAACATTCAAATGTTTTCCTGCTGATAAAATACCACCATGTTTCTTTGAACAATTACTTACTATATAGATTGTGGATTTCAGAATTGATCATCTGCACTATTTAATTTATTGGCTTCCCACCAGTCTCTGTCTCTTTCCTATTGTCTCACAGTACTTCCTGGGTAAATTTCCAAAATAAATTATTTGTACTCAAATCCTTGTCACAAAGTCTGTTTGGGGAAACTAAATCAAGACATAGAAATCTAAGTAATTATTTAAATCAATCCTTTCCTCACAGGAATATTTTATAAATTATCTTTGATTATTTAAGGAAAAAAACCTTTAAACTAGTATAATACAAGGGAAAGTTACTTGTTTTCCTTCATTAATACAAATTTAATGAGTCAGAATGAATATATTTACCATTTTACAACATTTTTATTTATTCATTTATTTGCAAGGAGATGTGTGTGTGTGTGTGTGTGTGTGTGAGAGAGAGAGAGAGAGAGAGAGAGAGAGAGAGAGAGAGAGAGAGAGAGAGAGAGAGAGAGAGAGAGAGAGAGAGTGTGTATGGGC
>PVHP010021479.1:17741-27741 GCA_004024765.1 Zapus hudsonius | reverse complement strand
TGCTGGATTTCATTCTTTGTTGGATTGGATTCCTTCAGATACATGCTCAGGAGTGATGGTGCTAAATCTCTTGAAAGTTCAATATTTAGTTTTTTTTAAGGAAACTCCATAGTGACTTGTAAAGCGGCTGAACCAGTTCACATTCTCACAGCACCTTTACCTCACATCCAACTTCTGTTGTCTTCTTTTTTTTTTTTTTTTTGGTTTTTCGAGGTAGTGTCTCGCTCTAGCCCAGGCTGACCTGGAATTCACTATGTAGTCTCAAGGTGGCCTTGAACTCATGGTGATCCTCCTACCTCTGCTTCCCTAGTGCTGTGATTAAAGGCGTGCGCCACCACCCCGGCTTTTTTTTTTTTTTTTTTTAATTTTTGTGCTGTAAATCATTCTGACCAGGGTAAGATAGGATCTCAGGTCAGCTTTGATTTAGATTTCCTTGGTGTCATTGTTTACTGATTGGATGATTTGTTCTTTGAGTGTCCACCTTGTAATAGGGGAGCTGGGGTTCCAGAAAGTTGGAGTTCCCAGCTTCCTCCAGTGCACATCAAAACTTAAAGAGTTCCAGATTCACGTCTGTAAAATTAAAGAATTAAAATTATAGACCGCCAGACGATATAGTGGGAGACTTTATTTAAAAAGAAATGAGAAGTTACAAAGATCTCCAGCCACTAGTGTGGACAGAGCACATGGGGGAGGCTTTGGCCACATATCTATAAAATCTGTTCTGGCCAGCCCAGCAAGGGAAAGAAGGGAAGATATAAAAGGGCTCCCATAATGAGGAAGCAAGGTTCACATGTGAAAGAACCCCCGATGCCCCCTCCCCACCACAGCCATTAGGCTGTGATGAGGGGGCCTTACCCAAGCTCTGGAGATTGAGATGTCCCTCTGCTGGAGAGCCATGTGGAAGAGAAGAGAAGGAATTTCCTGTTCCAGGGATTATGTTTCCTGCCCCAAGTGAGCAGAGAGACAGCTGGTTGGTCTACCCTTGACCAATCAGTTTCAGGATTGGGTTTGAGCTCTAGAGACACCTCCCACTCAAGGGGAGAGGGTCAGGCATGAGACCCCTGGAACCTGCCTGAAAGTACAAGTTCAAGGACACTCCTAGGTACCTGTGAAGGTCCCAGTCACTGAAACCTGTGACAACCTTTTGCATTTTTAGATATTCTCTCTTTGAAGAATAACTGGGAAAGGCTTTCTCTCATTTCATAGGCTTTCTGTCTACTCAGGTAACTTTTGTTGTGCAGAAGTTTTGTAATTTCTTTCAATTCCACTGTGGGTCAAGATTTGTTTCAAGTTCTTAGTTATTGGAATCTTTTTCACAAAGTCCTTGCTTAGGCCTGTAACTTGTAGTCTTTTCTTTGTGTTTTCCTCTCCTAGTTTAAAAGTTTTCAATCCAGTTTAATTTATTTTCTGTACAGTGTGACAAGTGGAGATCAAATTTTTCTTCTAAACTTGGATATCCAGTTTCCTGGGCACTATTTGTTATAGGCCATCTTTCCTCTAGTGTGTGTTTTTGGAATCTTTGTTGAGAATTAAGTGGCTGTATCTATTTTGGTTCATTCCTTGGTCCTTTGTTCTATTTTCTTGGTCTACATATCTGTTTTTGTGCTATTTCTTTTACTGTGGCTTTGTAGTGTAATTTAAAATCAGGTAATTTGACACTTCTGGGATTACAAATCTTTTTGTTCAGGATTTCTTTTGCTCACTTGGGCCAGAGAATCTGTTGTAGCAGTGAATACATATTTTAAAATAATTACTCAAATGATGTGTTAGATGAATAAGACAGCAGTTAGTTTGTAATGCTCATGAAACATGTACATAAATACTGGCCAAAAATTTTAGCCTGACTACAATCCAAAAACGTTTAGAAGTTTCCAGGTGATATAACTAATTATAGCCCAACAGAGAAACCTGAGACATTCATCTAAGTTTGCATTCCTCCCTGCCTTAAATGGAGAAAATTTTACAGACATTGTCAAAATGTCAATGATGTATAAAATATAATTTGATACCCTATGCAAAGAAAGCAAAAAAAAAGGTAATATAAAAAATTAAAGGTATAGGTTTTATTTAATTTCAAATTATAGAATCAAGTCTGAGGAAGAAGTGTTCTCAGAAAGACAATACAGAAAGGTTGTAAATACCCATTGCGGAAGCTCCCTGTAATATCTGGTTAGAAACACAATTCAAACAATTTTGGAGAGTCAATGTAGGTAACTAATTCACATCTAAACTGTTCTATCATGAGTACAGGGTTTTTAAAGAATCCAGAAGAGGTTTGGCATTGCTCAAATACTTGTCTCTCAGAACAGTAGCTATGAGAAAGAAAGAAGTCCAATATGTTTTCACCAGCTGCCAGAGATCTTATTTAAGATTTGATGCTGACTGGATCCTAAATACCCTTCATCATGGCCAATAGTATCAAAATGGTGTTTGAACAGCTAGAAATGGCTTGGAAGGCCCCTTGTTCTCTTTCTGTCATGTCTCAAATCTCATTTCCCACTGGTCCTAATTCATATCTTAAGTTTTAATAACGAATGCATCTCTTTTATCGCTTCAGCTTTCCTTCTGGGTGGAGCACTTATTACTTATTGTCCTGGATAGTTAATCCACAGTTCGTTGTTTGTCCTTCCAGAAAACCTTCCTCAGATCACCAAATCGATGCTGACTGCAATACTTCAGCATAGGAGCCTTAGCACTTCCTATACTATTGTAATATTATAAGACAGTGGCTGCTTGTCTGTCCACATTGAAGATGTTTCATCTTTGTACCCATATCACTAAAGTGACATCTTAGGTGCTCGTGAAATGTTCATTTAATTGAATTACTCACGATTCAGTTAAATGTGACATCAGGGGATATCAAAGCTAGGGAGTCCACATATTACTAGATATGTGAACTGCAGGCCTGAGACTCGGGAAGCACTTCATAGATTTCAGAGGGCATTCCCGACGGTGGCACACTCCTCTTATGGAGAGGCGTGTCTGTGCCTACTGCCCACTCTCCAGCAGCTACCTAGCTACCCATAAAAACACCTACCCATTCATTCATTCTCTTTTTTTAAACTCGGTGAGTTTCTTCCGACTGCAAAGCCTGTGTAAGCTCGATTTTCCTTTCCTTTGTTGTTTTTCATTTATGCAAATCAAAACTCAAACATTCCTTCCTCCACAAAAGTTTCACTCAATCACCTTATTAAAAGTGGCCACGCTCCTTCTTCATCTTTCTTTGCTATCCTATTCTATCCTGTCCTATTTGGAAAAATTCCTCTCCTTTCTCTTGCTACAAGTAAGAGCAAAGAATGTCTCTATCTGGTTCTTTGCTATGTCTCTGTCACTTAAAACACTCTAAGTACACAGCAAAATGAAAAGCAGGTTTGTGTGTAGATTTGACGGAGTTAATGATGTTTACTTCACCTTTAGGATTTATATATTTCTAAAGAGTTTCTTAGATTAAAATAGGTGAGAAGACTCTCTTGACTAAGGTAAAATGATTGCCTTCTCTTTCTTGCTTTTCTGCCTTTTCAAACTCAATTCCCTTTCCAGTATTTAAATCTGGTTCCTATGACATGCTAAATGCCAGTGACATCCAATACACTGAGTATATAGACTATGGACTTAAATAAAATATTTAATTTTTAAATTGTACAGGGCATTGCATCCTGCCTTGTTATACAGAGAAATAAACTGCTGTCTTCATTGTCTCTCTGCTTGACAGAGTGCAAGAGCACAGCTGTTGAAATGGCCCATCCATTTAGTAGAACGAGATACATATTATTAGAGTGGAACACACTCTGAGATGATGAAAACTACTGAGAACTACAACAAATTCATTTATTTATTCATCAACACAGTAGTGTAGTTTTGGGATCTTCAAAGTACATTGTCCTTCAGCTAGAAATCCTTAAGTGAAAAAGCCCAAGAGGACAAAATGAAGACATGTTCCAAGAATCAGAAGTTTTCAATATTCTTGGAAATTAATGTTGGCGTTAGCAAAGGAAAGGTTGAGAGGTAGTGTAACACGAGACTGATGAGAATCGGATCACAAAATCTTCAAGTGACAAATGATCACACTTAAATTTAATTTAGTAGGTGATGACTTCTATTTTCCTGGGTCTTGGGAAGCCAAGTTGAGAGTTGGAGAGTCCAGCCAGATGCAGAAGTCCCCATGAAATAGAGGAGGGTGACAATAACATAGTGTTCATGCGGGAATGTCTGGATGAGAGAAACGTATGATGGGGTGGGGTTATTAATAAGCTGAATAATCGGATGTGGGAAGAATAGGATTGGTGGTAACATTCTCCAGGACACAAGGAGGAGGTGGGTTTGTTGGGGGTTGAGGTTTCAGCAGTTCCTCCTGCCTGGGAATTAGCACTTCTGCTTGGTTTTGTTACTCTAATGAAGGATGGAGCAGGTGTTTGGAAGAGGAACTGGACTGGATTCACCAGAATTCACAGATAGAGAAGCAGTGTCTCTTCCCATCCAACTGCCTGGCCATGTCCCTGCCAAGAACTGCCCAAATTCTTAGTTGTCTGGCCTCTTTCTTATGTTTTGCTAATATGCCTCACCTCAGTTTTGATCTTTTCTGTTCCATGTTATCAAACGACTTTCTGGATGCTATTTGTATATGAGTTTACTGCCCGTCTAGAAACCGACAACTTCTAAGGTCTAAGGAGCGCATGTTCATGAGACAAAGCATGTGTGTGCATGACAGCCAGGGGAACTGACACACGACTATGTTATCTAATCAATTCTTAGGCCAAGAAAATCAGGGTGAATGATACTGTACCACTTCATTCTTCCCTTTGTGTTTGGTAGACTGCATGATTTGTAATCTATATGTAAATTGTATAAACCTCATGAAAATTATTCAAAGTTGATATAATTATTTACTATTCCCTGATTGTGGTAGACTGGCTGTGTTAAGAGAAGTGATTCTTCATGTGGATTCCTCCTAAGCCTGTTTCTACATAGCAAATAATATCAGCTCTGAGGTGGGGTACGAGCGAAAACGTTCTGAACCGGCACCTCTGCATGGAACGGGCAGGTCCAGCAGTGGACCTCAGAGGTGATGCACGGGGCTGGCTCTCACAAAGTCACATTTCTAAGTGTAGTAGGTATTGTAATTTTTACTTAGGATACTAAATCTGTTGACACATGTGTATTCGCCACTACTACTTCCTCTTGGTCCTATCAAGTCTACTTTGTTCCTATACAGCATTTTGTGGATAAACAATATGCTCTCCTTTTATTTTAATGTAGAAAAAAAGGAGAGAATGGCAACTGTTTTCTATTTAATTCAAAAGAAACAAATTTAATAGAAATAGCCAACATGATTAAATATGAATTTATTTTTTCTGAAATAGAGCTTTATATCTATTATTGTTATCTTTGTCTAAGGAAGAAATTATTCATTTCATGTTTTATATTTGAATTCTGTATTTAAAAAATTAAAACACTTGACACTGAGAAACAAAACTAAAATATATCAGAACTTCCTTCAGAAAGTCAGGCATTATCTTGATTGCCTCATTTTTGTTCACTTTTGTAAGTTGTATTGTTTCAAAATTTAATTTTTTATTATTTTTTTCTAAGTTGTAACCCATAATTCTTTTCTGAATTAATTATTCTTTAGGTTTTAATAGTAGAATATGTCCCTAAATATGTGACTACTTAAACAGAAAAAAAATACCCTACACTCACTCTGTTTAGGTTGAGATATTAAATAAAACATGACAATGATAAAAATGGCCTAATCTTATGAAAACAATACAATTTATACATAGATATACATGTGCATTGTACATGTATATAATATACGTGTACACATACAAATATACTAATACTACACTTTTTTTTCAAAAAATGAAAAATTAACTAAACCAATTGCTTTGTGTCAGATTATGTAGTTGGCCCATTTTTTAAAAATCTTTTTTGTAACTAGTATTGTTTCTCTTGAGCATTATCAGAATATTACACCAGTACTATTTTTGAAAAGTGTTGATTTTATGGAAAGTGACTTCAGATTTAAAAGCAAACTAGTAGTAATTGCAAAATCCCTGTACATCATATTTCTCTTCCTCAACACGAGCTATGGTCTCCTTAAGTTTGTGAGGACTGGGGGCCAAGTTGAGCCCATAAGGCCCAGATCTCCACAACTTCTGATACATGGTTGCCTCGGAATCAGGGAGAGGATGATTTTGACTATATTTGTGTGGACATGGAAGGCTGAAACAGAAACCTACTGTTTAGCCAGTGGTTTGTGTTCCCTGCTACTAGGAAAATGCCAACATTATTTTATTTCAACATTTTCAACCCAGAAGGTCCAAAAACTTTGATTCCTATAGAACTAAATAAATAATGTCTAGTTAATTTTTTATTTAGAAATATTGCTTACTGTCGTAGTCAGACACACACTGCTGGGATGAATCTCCAAACCAGGCACAGTTTATGGGAAGAAAGGATTTATTTGTAGGTATAGATACAGGAGAAGTTCCAGAATGCAAAAGAGCTGGTCCCTTTCCACAGGTCCAAGCAGAGAGAGAGAAAAACCCATCAAAAACACCACACACACATAACAGCAAACAGGCAGGAAGGGCAAGGAAGGGCCATTTATATAGCCCTCGGGTGGGGTCTTGCAATTCTATCCCAGACTTAATGGCTTCCTGAGTCTCTGGAATTCCCTTCCTGCACTGTCCACACAAGAAAAGATGTTTACTTCTAGCGCTTTTGAGCTTCCTTACATCCTGCCCCCTACTGAGAGGCTACCTTCCTGTGAACATCCTCAGAGACACACCCAAGATTACTTGAAAGGTCAAGTTGACAACAAAATTTAACCATCACACTTGGATTATATTATTCAAGAACTTGTTATGAATTACTAACCATCTTGAATTGCTTGCTCATTTTATATCAGAGGGATTTTTTTTGTTGTTGTTTAAGAACATAATATAGAAACACCATACTTAGAGCCTTCTACAAACTCGAACAAAGTTTTCCCATCAATACAGAGTAACATTTCTGTTCACTGGAAGTGAGCCTTCGGTTAGTTTGTCCACTTTACTATTATGTTAGCTCAGGGTCCCTTTCAAACATAGCTTATTTTTTAAGTAATAATAATTGTATTTATAGGCTTCCGGTTCATGATGGCGAACTAGAAGCCACGCAGTGTCCCCAGGGGAACAGAGGTTAGGGTTTTTAGCTGTGCTAGAGGCCGTGGAAGCAAGCAATACCCAGGTCCTCGACTCCGGTGGCCTTCCAGCAACAGAGTCTTCTGACTGAAACCTGAATCTACCTCAAGGACGCATCGGAGGCAGTGAGTGCAAAACCGCCAGCTGGCAGGAACTGCTCCTGCTGGCAGTGCCGCTCCCTTCTCCGTGGCTCCGAGGCTTCCCCATCCGGGCACTTCCTGCTCCAGGGCCCCGGGCCACCCCAGTTCCCGCTGAACTCAGGTTCGAGCTGCTCCCCCGCAGCTCCCGGGTCCCGCGGCTTCCCCAAACAGGCAGTCCCTGCTCCCGGGACCTGGGCCACCCCAGTTCCTTCCGATCTCAGGTGCGAGCCGCTCACCTGCGGCTTCCAGTCCAGATCCCACGGCTTCCCCATCCAGGCAGTTCCTGTTCCCAGGCCCGGCCACCCCAGTTCCCACCAATCTCCGGTTCCAGCCACTCCCCCAGGCTCCTGGTCCGGATCACGCCACTTCCCTGTCTGGTCCGCTCCTGCTCCTGGGCCCCAGGCCCCCGGCCACCCCAGTTCCCGCTAACCCCGGATTTGGACTGCTCCAGTTCCCGCCGATCCCGGGTTCGAGCCACTCCAGTTCCCGCCGATCTCGAGTTTGAGCCGCTCCTGTTCCTGCTGGCCCCGGGTTTGAGCCGCTCCTGTTTCCGCCGATCCTGAGTGCGAACAGCTCCTGTTTCCGCCGACCCCGGGTTCGAGCCACTCCCATTCCCGCCGATCCCGGGTTCGAGCCGCTCGCGTTCCCGCAGCTCCCGGGTCTGAGCCGCTCTCGCTCCCGGAGCCAAGGGGCACGGGCTCCTTGCTGGGCCTGAGCCGCCGTGCTTAGCCGCCCCCTCTTCTCCCCAGGCTCCAAGCCGCCAGGGCTTCCAGCTGTCCCACTCCCCTGCTGACCGAGCTGCCTCCCCCAGCTACCAGGGCACCTAGCCTCCACCTCAGACAGGAGCTGAGACCTGGGTTCCAGGCCGCCACCCAGGCACCCAAGATTCCAGCTGATCCCCCGGGGACCGGACCACCCAGCTTGCAGCCGTCCCCCCTTCCCCCTGGGCCCCGAGCTGCCCGGGCTCACAGCCACCAACCCGGGTTCCAAACCTCTCGGGATTCCAGCTGCCCCCTGGGGCCCAAGCCACACAGGATTCCAGCTGCCACCCCGAGGCCCAAGCCGCCAGGGATTCCAGTCGCGACCTCGGGACCATAGCTGCCTGGACTTCCAGTCGCAGTCCCAAGGCCCAAACCACCTTGGATCCGCTTCCAACTCCCACGCCGGGGTCCCAGCCACCCTTTCCATCACTCAGATTTCTCATAGGCATCCCACCAACCACCTCAAGTAGAATCAAAATGGGCAGACCTCGACGTAAGAATAACACACCAGTTGAGGAAACCACGCCAAATGACATCAACAACACAACTAAAGGGAGCCAACAGAGGCAGGCCCAGGAAGACACAAACCCTGACCATACTGGCACAGATTCTAAGGAGAACTTAATATTAGTCATGCAAGAAAAGATGGACCAACATATTGAAAGGGTACAAAGTCAGCTTATTAGCTTTGCCATCAGGCTAAATATAATGGAGGAGAACCAAATGGATGTCAGAAGAGACATATCAGAATTAAAGGCAAGCCAGCAAACTGAAGGTATCAAAAACCAGCATTCCAAATTAACTGAAGACATCTGCAAATATAAGAATGACTGTCAGGAAGAAATAATGAAATCAAACCTGGAAATGAAATCACATCTCAACAACATGATAGAAGCAACACAAAAAGAAGTTGCAGAAAACAAAAACCATATTGAGATAATAAGAACATCCCTAGAATCTCTTACCAACAGGATTAATCACTGGGAAAACAGAACATCAGACATGGAAGACAGAACAGAGGAGAATTCGAGAGAAATCAGAACCCTGACAAAATTCAAAAGAATAAGTGAACAAGACTCAAGGGAAATGTGGGACACCATAAAAAGACCTAATCTCAGGATCATGGGTATCCCAGAAGGAGAAGAAAACCAAACTAGGGGCATTGAAAATATTTTCCACAGAATCCTTCAAGAAAACTTTCCATACTTGGTGAGAGATAATCCAGTACAGCTGAAAGAGATACGGAGGACCCCAAACAATTTGGATCAAAGGAGGAACACTCCAAGACACATCTTAGTTACAATGCCAAACATTGGGGAAAAAGAGAGAGTCCTCAGAGCAACGAGAGAAAAGAAACTCACATATAAAGGAAAACCCATCAGAATCACTTCAGACTTCTCCATAGAAACCTTAAAAGCCAGGAGAGCTTGGAACAAAGCGATTCTAGGCCTAAAGAAGAACAGATTCCAACGTAGACTACTCTACCCAGCAAAGTTATCCATCATAATTGATGGAGGAATTAAAGTATTCCATGAGACTAATCAGCTTCATAATTACTTGAGCACAAAGCCAAACCTTCAAAAGATACTACATGAGATATCCCATGCAGACGAGACAAGCAACCGACCCCAGGAAAGGACCAGAGAACAAGCAAGGTAACAGAAAAGAGATCGTAACAATAGCTCAGATACCAACCTCTGTATTCTCTACAACATAGCAAACCTCACAGTAATAACTTTGAATGTAAATGGACTCAACTCTCCTATAAAAAGACACAGGATAGCAGGTTGGATCAGGAAAATGGACCCTTCCATCTGTTGCCTTCAAGAAACACACCTTATTGCTAAAGATAGTAACCTACTGAGAGTAAAAGGGTGGAAAACAATTTACCAGGCATGTGGGAAAAATAAAAAAG
>PVHP010021479.1:0-17641 GCA_004024765.1 Zapus hudsonius | reverse complement strand
TCCCCGGAAGTCGCCATCTTCCCCAGAAGTCCCATCCATCTTACACTAGAGAAAAGGCATGGACTATAGTTTCATAAAATCTCTGTCCCCTCCTTTTACTATATTGTCCCTCAGTTCACATTTCACCTCTCTTATCTACTAACCAGGCTTGCACAGCCCTCTTCTATTCCAAATGTAAGAGCTACAGGGTGGAAAGGCATATGATGAAGCATTCCCCTTCCCACTGGACCTCACTGGTGCATTCAGGACCCCACAGTGACTACTGGTATCCGCAATGAGAAGGGACAGGGGAGAGGAGACGTAAAAGGATATCTTGATCAGAATACAACCAATTTGCAATGTGTTCATATTTTAAAGTTCCCAGTAAAAATCATTATTAAAAATGTAGTCTTAATTTATCTAATGACATTTTGATAGCATAACATGCAAAGATGTACTTCCTCACTTTCCAGACAACTCCCTAAGGCTATTTGCTATTGTTCTCTGTATGTATCACCTGATAACCATTGATTTCTCAATCCTGTTTTGCTTTGTTTTGTTTTTTGAAAATGATCTATTTCTTGGAGGCAAATATTAATACATTTTTCTTCCAAGTGACAAAACCCTGAGAGATCTCCTATGATGTGTAGCTGAGTTCCTTGTCAGCCTTGCAGAGCTGTTGGGTACAGTACATGAGTCAAACTTATGTCACACAAAGAATGCTAATTATCATAAAATTCATATTATTAAGCCATTATTTTTCTTTAGATTTTGAAATGTTGGCTTATTTGAAATGGCCAACATAATTAACGTGCTATTGATTTGTTTGTGAAATTTCAGCAAATTCATTTTCTTAGTATCAGAAAAATAGCTTCTGAATGGCCAATAAGGTCCGTAATTTTCTACTTTGTTGTACACCAATTCTTAGTAATAATGGAAAAATGTTACATTTTTTCAAAAAATTTCTTATGCAGACTGATTTCTAAAATATTTTCTAGTTACACCCACATAGAGAGAAATATTCACACACTAATCTACTTAATTTCGCTAATTATCTATGTAAATGTTAGGTAGATATATACATTTAAAGAATCTAACCTAAGATATGTTTTAATCTAGTAGCATTTTTTAGAAAAAGACATTTTTCATGGCATTTCCTAGAAGGTCTCTTTTGCATGGTACTTTAAAAAATTCATTGGAAGCTAATGTCAAATTATAGCTCAAATCTTTAAGAGTCTTAAAAATTATTTGTAAATATTATAGCAATGTTTAAAAAAGGAAGTAAAATAAAAATTGCAGTTAGTTCTTTAAATAAGTAAATTAAATACTGTCTATTTGAAACATAAAAATAAAAATTTGCCTAAAATATCACATGGTACAAGTATATTGTGCATGATATCAATGATTTCTACTTACCAAATATTTAAACCATATTCACTGTATTGATAGCCACAGAACATCATTATCTCATAGGCAAGTGTTCTTACATATATTAAGGACTGATGTTTCCTTCACATTTGACTTACATGCTATATGTATGGGATTTGAAACCTAGAATTCACCTTTATTGAACCAGGCTTTTAACCAGCAGGAAATTTAAGGAGATAAATATTTATGTTTCAAATGGTTAATTATTACAAAGACAAATTTTACTATTCCCTTAATTACTGAATACATTTTAAATAATGATAACTGGAAAATTTTTTTATCTTCCCTAAAATAAGTAAGAAACACAACACAAAATAAAGTATGCATTTTTAAATTACCCTGAAAAGTGCCTATTAAATTACAGAAAATGACTATTTTCTTTGTTATATCACAGTTCATTTGATAGACCCTTTCCTTTTTCTCATTTTCTTTAATGTTTGTGATAGTTTATGCCCTTACTTAATTTGCCCAACTTCTTGGGTTAGATCTGCCAAGGTTCACCACCATTTTCTAAAATTTAATGCATTTTGCATCAGTTGGGAATGCATCCACTTTGTACAGTTAGTGAAAGTTTATCAGGTCATCTAATGACCCTGGCTAATTCAGGAATGGTCTTTGGGTGATCCACATGCAAGGTCTGGGATCTATTGTCTTCTTCCACAGCAAGAACAACCCTAAAAATATATTCAGTGATTTACTGGCTGGTTGGTTATCTGACTTACTGAGGCCGTCCTTACTGAATTCTATATAATTTTATTTATTTAAAAGTTTTAATAATGTAATATAAATATCAAAATTAGAGACAATGTAACTAACTTTCTTGGAAGCACACTTTAATGTTACAATTTATGTTCTTGATTTCAAAAGACTGATTAGAAGTAACTAGTAGTCTTTAATATGAGGTAGAGTGACTCATTTGACATATGACATACTTGCTTTGGGTCTTTTAAGTGCATAGAATGGGTTTAGAATAGGGACTTTGGAGAAATTTGCAGTTATCATAACTTGGTATTAAAATTATGAATTTTTATTTTAAGGTGGTTTTCTCTTCTGATTCATGAATATGGACTAGAAAATTTTTTCAATTTACTATATGAAAAATGTCATAATAAAAGTCATTAATTTTTATGTCCACTGAAGCAAATATGTAAAGTACAATTGAATGTGATCTGATTACATATAGAAACACAATTACTTGAGCTTTTTCTTTCCCATAATGTCACTTTTTGTTGGTGAAAACAAACAATAAGATTATTGCTTTTTCTCATTACCTAGTCACACCCTTAATATATATGAATAAGTGAAATTTAAATTCATAGCATTTCATAAACATGAGAAACACCTCTAGGTTAAATCCTTTGATAAAAGTTAAAGTATAGATAAAGTTGGCAGATGTTGACTGATGCATCCGCTTTACTATTTGACTGAAGATGTAATATATCAGTATCTCCATTTTGTGAGGAATCATTCACCCTCACTTTCTTCTTTCTTCTCCTTTTATTCATAATTACACATTTAGCGTCAGTGTTCCAATGTGTTGATATCTTTATTATCCTCAATTAGATACACTGTATGAATGAATCTTATGATGGTACCCCCATTTCCTTCCTCCCTGTCCCCAACACACTGGGTGGTCCTCCTTGGTTGGCATACTGGACCAATGCATGGGGTAGGGGGTTATGGATGATAGCACAGGAGGCAGCCAGGTCGTCCCCCCCCACCTCGGTGTGTTATTGCTGGGGGGGGGGAAACGTTTCTGGTATTCTCCCCCACCATGGCTCTTACAATCTTTCCGTGCCCTCTTCTGCTCAGGTCCCTGAGTCATGGTAGGTGAGTTTTAAGTCTGCTTTATTGTTGGGATCTTAAGAGTCTCTGTATTTCTGATTTGGGTTGTGTTGGATTTCATTGGTGTCTGCCTCAGTCACTTATTTGCGAGGCATACCTGGGGCTGGTGAAAATGTCAGTAAATGCACATAGTGCTGACATCTGCTGGCAGAGATGTTTCAGCAATGCGTGACCAGAAAAATTTCTCTCATGGAAGCACGTGAGGAGCACCTGGAGTAGTGTTTGGAATTAAATTTCTGTGACCTCTATCATTGTAAAGAGGAGAGTGTTGGATGTTAAATAAATTACAATCTGTATCCAGACTCTAGGTGAATGGAATATCTGTGGGCACGCCACTTAACTACAAGCAATGTGGATGTGCTATGTCCCTTCTAGCTGTAATACTTGATTCTGGAGTCATGGCTTCTTATTTCCATACAGTCCTTATGAGTTAATAGTGATTCAGAAACTTACTCTAAAAAGAAACTCAAAGCTATTTTTTTAAAAAACCAGGAACTAAATAGGTCCAAATTTAAACAAAACTTTGTAGCAGGTTTTCACCTACCAATGAAAACAAATTGTAAGTTTAATAACAAGCCAAAGACTTAGACAATTAAATGATTCCAATTTGAAATCAAGAGCAGGGGAATGAAATTTTACATTGGGGAAAAAGTTTTTTAAAAAGTATTATTTTTTCACTTTTGCTTCCATAGAGAAATAATCTCAACTTTGTCAGGTTTCATATCATAAACTGGGATTGAGGACAATAAATAAGAAACATACATGGCAATGATCATCAAACCATCTGTACCCGTTATCTTCTCCTTGCTGTAATTAAACACCAGAACAAAAAAGCAGCTGATAAGAGGAAAGATTTTCATTTTGGTTTACGGTTTTAAGGGGAAGCTTCATGATGGCAGGGGAAAGCATGGCATGAGCACAGGGTAGATTATGGCCTCTGCCATAGCAGGTAGAAAACAGAAACAGGAGAGTGAGCCAAACACTACCAAGGGGGAGCTGGCTATGCCACCTTTAACCCAATCCCCAGAAACACACCTTTAACAAGGCTTCACCTTCCAAACTGTCATCAGCTGAGGGCTAAGCATTCAGAACACATGAGATTATGGAGTTCATCCAATTCAAATTTCCACTTCATAATAATCTTTACAACTGTAAAATGATATGCTTTTACAATGTTATGTATCTGTTTTGTAAATCTATCATCTAGCAATAGTATTTGAGACCATGCAGAGTTTCATATCAATTAAAAATTATATTTTAAATTTATGATGCAAAATCTAAAATCAGCAATCTATCTAATTTAAAAGACTTCGATGTTTTGGAAGGCTCACATCAGCCTTAATTTATATTGCTTGTTTGATTTGATATATTATATTCTGCTAAGAATGTAGGTTTATAAATAATTCATGCATTCGAGAGTAATTAAGTTTGATAATAACTCATTAATCAACTCCAAATTTTTCTTATTATATTTATTGACTTTGTTGCTGTATTTTATTACTTTGTTTTTATTCTATTCATACACTATGAAACCATTATAAATAATATAGGCTTAGTATAGGCTGAGAGTACAATGAGGGAATGGGAAATGGAAAGAAACAGTATAGACAGTAGCTATGGAGTGGCTCTGAGAAAAACATATCCCACATGGTACAGATGAAGTAAAAGACTTATGGAACTGCTAAGCACAATAAAATCACAGAGCCAACAAATTCAAAATCTCAAATCCAAAAATGTTATCATATATGGCTTCATTTGAACTTTGGCCTGAGAGCTAAATTCAGACTGAACTGCCCTTGAAAGCCCAGGGCTGTTGTGCCAGAGTCCAGAAACTAACATGGTGGGAATTCAACAGATAAGCTAAAGAAAGACTATATATATATATATATATATATATATATATATATATATATATATATATATATATATATATATATATATATATACTTGAATGGAGGGAGAGAGAACTCAATGAGTAAAGTTCTTGTCACACAGCCATGAGATTTATCCCCCCCCCACTACCACAAAAAAAGGGCTGAAGGTGGTTGTGCTTGCCTCTACTCCCAGAACTGGGGAAATAACAACCTAGGACTTGCTGGGAAGTTAAACTAGCCAAATGGTTGAGCTTTGGGTCAGGGAATTACCTTATAAGAACCTGCCTTGAATAAAAATCAGACATAAAATATACAGACAGAAACTGAAGAAGAAACGAATAGCTTTAACATCTGACCTGCAAAAGCATGTGTAGGCATATGCACATTCACCTTATATGCATGTACACTGCACACATGAATATTCACACAGCACACACATACACACGCAAAAAATCCAAATAAGAAATTAGGACATATTAATTAATAAATTATTCATCCATGCAGCATCTTCTGGTAATACTATGTCCCTGACCTTGGGAAAACACGGTGAGAATAAATGATCCTGTTACTATAGAATATACTCTATACATATTTACTTAAAAGTCTTATAATAGGGTTACATACAATATACAATAGGCATGAATTCACTCTCATGGAGTTCGGATGCAAATGCCTGCAGACAGATAAGGATTAGAACTCAGTTTTGGTAGTGACCACACATGTGATGTGCCGTTAGTGAAAGCACATGCCAAGTTTTGGCAGTGAGAGAACACATGAAGTTACATGACAACAAAAGGAATTAGCAGAATCTTTGAAAAAAATTAGATTCCAGAATTTATTGAGCATATGGCATCTTACAACTGGTAGATAGTTTAACTTTCCTATACATTTATTGAATTATCAAATGGATTATGAATGTATATTAGAAGCAATGTAGAGGCAGAGTCAGTATATTAATGACTAGAAAAGATAGTTTTATCTACAGATATTTGGGAAAAAACACAATACAATTATCAAACATCCACAATATTATAAAATAGCTTGACCTATGGTCCCCTGAAATACAGCTCTCCTTTGACATGTGCTGACAATTGCCACAGAAATATAATCACTTATTTTAGTTGGGAGAAAAGTTAAGCTTTATGCCAAAGCCACTGGCTTCTGAGAATACTTTGTGAGTTTGATCCATCCTAGAATTAATTTACCTGAAAGATAGAACTAGGGTGATTGTGAGTGAGTATAGACACAGGAGAACTCAGGGAACATAGTGAGGACATAGTACATGACTATTGCCAGTTTACTGGCTACCTAAATTTTCTTATTTTTCTTATGACCATTATTTTTAAATCATTCTTTACAGGAGAGTCTAAACTTAACCAGTATAAAAATATTTTTCCTTTCCTTCTTCACCATTTGGGACAAAGAATAATATCTCAGAACAATATGCTTGATACCATCAAGTAAAATACATGGTAAAGATTCCAAGTCCTACCCAGAATGCTTTCCAATTTGTGGCACTATTTGTTCATAGGTTAATTAGATTACAATAATCTTGTGGATTACATCATTTCTGACAAAAATAATGCTTACCACATAAGCAGACACTGCCTTGACATGAGATTTATTTTTGCTGCAGTTGATGGGGTTTTTTTATTCCACACCTCACTCCCACAGTAGTTTCTTAATTAAAAGCCACATGTTAAGCTGTATCACAGTAATGCATCAAATGTCATTTTCTGCCCCTTCTCTCATTTAATTTTTCAATGTCTACAGTAGAAATTGCTCTATAGCTTTGGATTAATACTACAGAAATTTATGTATGTGTCAGGATTAGTTATATGAAGTTTTGGGGAGAGAATAATAAAAAAATGCTTCTTAGTTACAACATGGGAAGCATTGGTCTCTGGTGAATGATAGTTCTAGCACATTTGCTCCATGGATATAAACACAGAAATCTATTAAGAGAGTAAATTCCACTCTGATTTTCTTGTATCTTAAAATATTGTTTCAGCCATTGTTTGGCCAGTTCACTTTGCACTGATGAAGTTTAACTATACCCCTCCTCAGTGCAAAAAAAAAAAAACCCTCAATTAATACATACAAGGAACTCATGTTAATTAAAAACTTCAGTCCACAGGAAGAGCACCCATTACTCTTTCATACATGCATGGATTTTATTTAATCTTATTCCTAGTCAGCAATTAAAATTAGACAAAGAATTATGGATGTTTAAGTAGCACCATACTCTCCTGTAGCATGATGAACACAATCAGTTCAACCATTACTGGTTGGAATCTCTGTAAGCAACTGGCATCTAGGATATATGTTAATCCATTTCTAACTTTACCATTCAGATAAAACATGGTTCTGTAAATGTTATAAAGTTGTAATTTATGTCTCCTTGTGTTCTAACTTGGGTAATTTGTCTTCTCACGCCGGTGCTGTTCACTAATTTTCTTCTTGGCTGTTCTGGCTACCCCCTGAAGCCACGATTGCTCATTCATTCATGCTCATTTCTAGAACTTCCACTGAATCTAAGAGGTTACAAAATTTGAATTTGCACATTGGGTTTTGAGTACTGTTGATAACCATTACCCGTATTTTACAATCTCAGTTCTGTGGTTCCAAAATTTGAATCGTGATTCTTTTTGAGATCATGGTGCTTCATCACATCTTCCCATATTCTTCATGATATGTGTGCCTTTTGAAGTTCGACTTAATGGAAAACAGTGGGTGAGTAGCTTGTGTACTGAAAGTGGCATGCCTTTCTTCAAGAAAGGAATAAACTGACAGACATGATTTATCCTAACTGTGCTTTGTGGAGATTTTGCTATGATTATCCTTAATTCACCACAATCTTTAAATTCCTCTCAGTGAAGACCTCATGTTTATAATATAGGCTAGATTTTCAGAGGTTTGCTAGATTTTATGTGTTTCAATATCTGTTCCAGCAACTGCAAGGTTACATTCATTCTATGCCCATTAGCATGGTGGTGGTGGTTGAAATCCTGTGCTGGTTAAATGGCACCGTCTTCATAGCAAAGACCATGTTGATATTGGAATCTGGTGTATCCTTGAGAGCAACAGAGCCTTTCTCAGGTCTTGGTTGAGCTTTAAATTTGGCAGTTAGGATCTGTACTCTCATGGTTGGTTATTCAAGAGTCCCATCCAGTCAGTGACCTCCATGTTCTTGTCCCATGGATTCAGTGAATGAAATCCATGGAACTGATGCTTAGAAAGATTTTCTTTTATAATTTTTTCCCTTTATTATCCATAATTAGATACATTGAATGATCAAATAATGAGTTGGTATCCTCAGTTCCCCAATTCCCCTGTTCCCTGATCCCAATCAGCTGGGTATCTTCTTCTGTGGGCAGACTGGATCAGTCCTTTGGGTAGGGGATTATGGATAGCCTAGGAGTCAACCTGATTCCACCCCCTTTGTTTCTTATAATGCTTAAGAGGAGAAAAGAAGGTGGACCCCTTGCATACCAGGAGGGGTCGTCAGAACTGAGGTACCATTGAAGATTACCACCTTATTTGATGTGTGATGAGCTGGTCTATCTATTTCCCATGCAAGATGTTCAGGTGCTTTGCAATCTTTATTACATTCTCACATCTGGTTTTTAGGAAAGGAGAACTCTTTTACCAAAAAAAAAAAAAAAAAAAAAAAGATGAGGAAAAATCGGACTTTCCCTTTGGCATTTCTAGCTTCTAGGAAGGTGGAGGCTCCCAAGGACTCATTTAGGGAAAAATATAAGGAAAAACACAGATTCCCCCTTACACACTCAATGATATTTCCCCTCTATTAGCCCAGAAGGTAGACAACAAAAATACCAGGTTGAGCCAAAATAATCTCAACCTATTTTCAAACAAGGAAAAAAAATCTGGTCACTTTCCAGGCCATATTGTAATGGGAAAGTTGGGATTCCCAGTTAATTCCAATGTACCTTAAAACTTAAAGAGTACCAGGATTCTTATTCTATAAAAATTAAAGACTTAAATTTATAGTCCACCAGTGGATAAAGTATAATGGGAGGCTTTATTTGAAAGGAAAGGAGAAATTACAGAGATATCCAGCCACTAGTGAGGAGAGAGAACATGGAGGAGGTTGTAACCATGTGGCCCTGAGGTCAGGGGATCTGTGCTGGCCAGACAAGTGAGAGAAAGAAGGGAAAATATAAGAGGGCTCCCATCACGAGGGAAAAAAAGGTTCATGTGGGAAAAAAGCCCCAGCCCCCTCACCATATCCCTAGTGGCTGTGATAAGGGGGGTCTTACCTAGGCCTGGAGATTCAGATATCTCTCTGCTGGGAAGCCATGAGGGAAAAGAGAGCAATCCTTCCTTCTCTAGTTGACTATATCCTCTGGATCAGGTGAGCCAGAGAGACTGCTGGTTTTGACCAATGAGTTTCAGGATTTGGTTTGAAATCAAGTAAGAGACACCTCCCACTCAATGGGAAGGGATAAGTGGCTCCTGCCTGCAAGCACAAGTCCAAGGACACTCATGGTTTCCTTTGGGGTCCCAGTCAGCCTAACATGGCATACTATTACTCTAAACTGCCAGTTTCAAACCTTTGTTCTGCATCAATGTCTGCTGACTCTCCTCCAGGAATGGCCTTATCCACTCCTCTTTCTCTCACTTGAGATGGGCTATCTAATACCCTATGCCCACTGTGTTGCTGCCTTCCTACTTCAGCAAGACTTTATTGAGTAGGAGAGAGAGCAGTGGGTATATATTTACCTTCCGTGTCCTCACAGAAGCTGCTATTGCCTTCTGCCTGTCTTGCACAGGAAGGAAGGATTCCTCAGCTTTCTCCAGCCATTGTACATACAAGATGGCTTCAGAAGAGTGTGGACATCTCTACTGGTGCAGGGCTGGAGAGCTTCACCTCTCTTGGCACACCTACCACTGTACGTCCCACATGCTAGCAGTTCAGGCCTACATGACTGGCTGGTTGTTGCCCAAGAAAGCCATCGCTGCCATCTTCTGCTCAGCCCCAGCACTCCAGGGAACCAAGAAAACTTAGGAATTTGCAATCTCTTTGGCTGTTTGCCCATTAAGTTTGGGTACCTCACTCTTCATAGAATCCCACCTTCGTGAATGAAAACCAGGGATAATATTTAAACTTTTTACTACTTTTTGGAGAGCTCTAACAATAAACATGCTATATATACATAGCATGATGTTTCAGTTAAAATGTTCAAAGGTAGAGGCCAGGAATTGTCAACTGTGGTGTTTAGAAAGAATAATTACTAAGCATCTGATGTTTTATGTTACATTCTAAAACTGGTTGATCTCGAAAATATTTACACCACACACACACATATCCAAAGGTACACATAACACAAATGGTAAGCTATAAACAAACTAAGCACAAAGTGTATTTATTTGACTAAGGAAAATATGGTAAACTAACAAATAGTTTGATCTCTCCTTAACATAATGTTTTTATCCTCATGGGAGTAGAAGTCACTTGAATGTTTCCTCATTTGTTTTTACATATCTGTTAAGAGAAGCTATAATAATCCTTACCACCTGTTCACATAGAGCAGAAGGATGACTTTGGCTGCAGGCTGGAATTAAGTGGTCATTGGAAAATCAAATTGCCAATGGTTCCCTTCAGCATTCTCTGTTCAAATAAATTTATTTTTGAGATTCTTGGGTTTTTAAATTAAATATCATATAATAATTACATGTTTCTTAGAATCTTTCTCCATATTATACTTTGGGTTCATTTCTAGCTCAAAAAATCCTATGTTATTGCCCCCTTTAAAAAAATCTCATGCTTCCGTTTTTTCCCAAAAGCCAAGTCATAATTGGGAAGTAATCACATTTGGAGACTTACGTGTGGATCTGCAGTTCTGAGGCTGGTTCACCTCCATGTGGTGAGTGGATCGCATCTGGCTTTATAAGCACACCTGTGTTAAACAGAGGCCACCCACTTTCCTGTGTGGATGAATACTAGAGTCCTGGTTAAAATGCAGATTTAAATTCAGAAGAAATGCAAAACCCAAGAGTCCACATTTCTAAAATCCTCTCACGTGTCAGTGGTAGTACAAACGAGTAATGTAGCAGCAGAGCTGGGGATTAGAATTTACAGAGTACCCAGCTACGTTCAATGACCTCAGAACTTAAGGAGTACCCAAATTCTTATTTATAAAGTTAAAGAATTAAAATTATAGACCACCAGAGGATAAGGTATAGTAGGAGACTTTATTTAAAGGAAAATGGGGAGTTACAGAGATCTCCAACCACCAGTGTGGAGAGAATACGTGGGAGAAGTTTTAGTCAAATTCTATGCTGTTCAGCCAAACAAGCAGAAAGAAAGATAACAGAGGGCTCCCATTATGAGGAAAAAGGTTCATGTGGGAAAAATTTTAGGCTGTGGTGGGGGAAGACCTGACCTTCCTAAGGCCTGGAAATTTAGAGGTCCTTCCTTTAGGAAGCCATATGGAGGGAAGAGAGGGCTGGACTTTGTTTCAATGACTTTTGATACCTCAGCCAGGTAAGTCAGAGACAGCTGGTTGGTCCATACCTGACCAATCAGTTTTAGCACCTAGGTTTGAACTCTAGTTAGAGACAACTCCCACCCAAGGGGAGGGAGTCAATGGAACTTGCCTCACCCGCAAAAGAAATAACCCTAACTGATGTTAGGGTTTTGGGGTGTGGAATAGAAAAAAATCACCAGAAAAAAGCACATACAAGTTTTAAGAAAAAAAGATCAAACAAGAATACCCCCAAGAACATCCATTTTCATCCTGCAGGAGGAAGGGCAAAGCTCCGATTGGGGAGAGGTTAAGGAGGAACTTGGCAACATTGTATGGGATCTCTCTCCTCCTAAATTCCCACAGTAATGCTAGCACTTGGGCAGTAGATCAGGAATTTAAGACTAGCCTGGGCTACATGAGACACTGTTGCAGAAACAATAAAACAAACCATCCCAGTTATGGTATCCTGCTAAAAGGGGCATGGAGGAAGTAGGATTTTGCTGAGTCTGGCAGGCTTCCGGGACTGTCTCCTTCTGATAAAGAAGTTGAGGCAAAGTCTGAGAACCCCTATAAATCTTAACAAAATCCTGGACACTCCAGCCCCCAGGCAGGCCACAGCTGTGCCCTGAGATAAGCAGGCAATTCAAGACCTAAACCTTAGACCAGCTGCAATAACAAACCTAAACAATAAGGTTACATTTCCTCTGCTGACATCCTTCTATATGTCACGTAGCCCCCTTAATTTATCTATGCAAAATAGGTATCCACAGGGTACTGGCCCCTACCAATCAAATCATGAGATGTCCACAGATCTTGCCCCTACCAATCCTCTTGCTGCCTATGCTCCTACCACTGCCTTTTCCTCTATATAAACAACTGTTATCTATACAATAAACGAGAATTACTCACTGCTGCATTCTCCCAAGAGTGCTCATCTCTCGGCTCACAGCTATTCCAAGCCTCTGCTCACCAAGCTCCATGGATAAACAGGGAGTTGATGCATGCTGCAGCTTCCCCACTAACCCACGGACCCACACCAGTGATGATGGAGAATATCTATCTAGGAGCATGGAAGCTTACATTTCTAGATAGCCAGGGACAGAGGCCTAAGGAATTCCACTTTGCCTGTCTTGGCAAGACTATAACGCATGTCTAATCCTATCTCATTCAAGATGGCTGCAAGCAAACAATAAGTGGTACTTCCTGCTTCTAGAAGATTCTGGTCCCTTCCTGACTCAACCTCTTGAATCCACAATCAACCAGGTCTCTCCCTTATACTCCTGAGTCTGCTGAAGAGGTTCACCTAACTGGATGCTTGGTTCATATATAGGAACCTAACCATGTGTCTAAATCTTTTTGTCTTTTTTCCCCTCTGGATCCCTCCTGAGACATGTGTTTAAGTAAGTCTTTCTCATTCTCTAGCCTGGCTGGGAAGGGGGAGGATTTCATTTTGTCCATGTGCTCTCCTGCCTTGTTTAGGGGGTGCTTTCTTGCTTTGTTACATGTGTGACCTCTCTTTAAGCTCTGAGTCCTTTACTATCTCTTAGTGTTTTTCTCACCCACTATGCAAGGGGGATCTTGTGGCTTGGGCTCTCTCGCTTTTCTTTCCACATGAGTGCATGTGTGCCTTCCCTGGAGGCTTCTACCTCAGAGATGTGAGGGGAGATTTTTCTCCATCTCCCCTTCCCCTTACCAGCACAATTGTGAATAGGGAGACTTTCTTTTGGCTCTGTCCTTCCTGCTAGTCTTCTCTCTAGATTCTAACTCTCCCTGGGGAGAAAAACATTTTAATTCATAAGCTGCCCTTTTTTCATTCCATGTTTTCAATTCTTCATTAACTTGAATAAGAAAGTAAAAGTTGTGGTCCATGGGCCTGGGGTCTTCTGTATCTTTATGGAATTTCATCCATCTCTAGGCCTAACATCCTACATCAGTGACACAAGTTAGGAGCACATAGCCTTCTATGGTAGGTAGTCAAGTCAGCTATGGACTGGCCCATAGGAACCGATGGCACTCTTCCCTGGCAGGACTAGTGCTCCAAGTTGATTCAGTCTTAGCCAAGATAGCATTAAAGCAGCAGCAGTAGAAGCAGCTTGCTGCTTCCTCAACTTTTCTTTGGGCCTAGTTCCATGGGTGTACCCTTCCTGATGTAGCCAGGTGAGCTTAGGATTAGAATTTAGGTAATGCCCAGCAAAAATTCCAAAGCTCCCCAAAATTCAAGTTTAAGAATTAAAATCATATACAACAAGATATTAAGGTATAATGGGAGACCTTACTTAAGGGAACATGAGGAGTTACAGAGTTCTCCAGCCACCAGTGTGGGGATAATGTGTGGGAGAGATTTTAATAAATCTGTGCTGCTCAGCTAAACAAACAGCAGAAGAAGAGGTATCAGAGGACCCCCGTCAGGAGGGGGAAAGGTTTATGTGGAAAAGAATCCTGAGCCCCCCTCCCACACCCCAACTGGGGTGAGGGGCCTTACCTGGAAAATGAAGTCCTCCTCTTAAAATGCCATGAGTAAAAGAAGACTAGCCTTTGTTCTAGGGAAATGTTTTAAATGTTTCCCCAGGTAAGTCAGAGAAACAGCTAACTGGTCTATACCTGACCAATCAGTTTTTGTATCTAGGTTTAAGCTCTGGCTAGAGACACCTCCCACTCAAGAGGAGGGGGTCCATGCAGCTTCCTGAACTGTCACACTGACTCACTGTTCCTAGCCATTCAGCTAATCAGAATCTTTCCTGCACATCTGAACTTGGCAATGAGGCACATCCTAATCTAATTCCTCATTTATAAAAGGACTTGACCCAAGCTTCCTTGTGTTTCCTTGCTTCCCAGCCTGGATGTGAAGAGAGAAACTTCTCTCTTGCCATGGTTGCTTCCTTGTTTTTTTTTTGTTTATTTGTTTTTGTTTTTGTTTTTTCCTCTTAATTCAACTTGACTTAAAATAATCTCATAGGGCTGGAGAGATTGCTCAGCGGTTAAGGCACTTGCCTCCAGTGCCTAAGGTCATGGGTTCAATTCCCCAGGACCCACATAAGCCGGACCCACAAGGTGGTGGCCCTGGTGTTCTCTCTCTCTCTCTCTCTCTCTCTCTCTCTCTCTCTCTCTCTCTCTCTCTCTCTTTCTCTCTGCTGGAAAATGATTAAATAAAATATTTAAAAAAAATCTCATATTGTATTCTTCACTGAGTCCAAGATTTTTAATTCTTAGACAACTTCAACAAGGACATAAGGTGTAGGATTGATAAGCCTGGGGGTCTGCTGCATCCTAATAGAGATTCAATCCCACAACCACAAGTTGATGCTATTCTCCAGATCATACATTGATAGAATATTCTGGAAACAATAGATCTCCTTAAGAGGCTTTGGTACTGAGTTCTGTGAGAGAAGCCTGGCATTTATATTCTGTAAAAGCTCATAACGTGGTTGAATTAACACAGCTGGGCTAAAAAGCACTTCTGTCATTGTGTCATACCTTTTTAGAGATCTTAATGAGATAAATTTTGAGACATAAATTGCATGTTTTTTCCTTATTTACTAAATTACATGTTCAATTATTGGATAAAACAAAAGATACCTTTTGAAATATAACTTATTATTACAACCAGATATAGTGCTATGTGGTGAAATTGAAATCTACATCAGCATTTTAAGCAAGAAATATTTCTTCAGAATTTCTTTCATTGAAGTGAAAATCATTGTGAATGTTCTTTGGCATATAAATCTCTGCCCAAAGATTAAATGGTTATAAGGAAAGAATTGGCCTTCTAGAAAGAGGAGCTATGATTGTGGCAACTTAAAATTCTTTAAGGGTGACCTGATTAAATTCTGAAGGACAATCAAAAAATCCCTGACAGTTCACTTTCTCCCATCTGGATTTAAGACAGTATCCTTAAAGGATCCTATAAAATAGAGACTTTATTAACTTTCCTGTTCTATCTACCAGGAACTTACTGTTTCCTATAACACAACCAAGATTTTTTGAAAGTCTTTTTTTCTGTCCTAAGCCCTTGACAGAACTTTCTTTGGTTTCTTAGAACAATTTCTTTAGAGAATACCTAATTGTAAACACTCGCCTTTCACATTCCCTGAGTAATTCCTTCTCAAAGAAGTTGACAGTTTTGCAACCCCGATTGTCATCAGAATCTGGGAGGCATCCTACATTTGTATTGTAATTTCAATATGACCAGTTTCCTGGGCTCTAAGATGGTAAAGGGCTTATTTTCCCTTTAAAAAAGCCCAAATGCCCATCTATGGAGGAATGGACAGCGAAACTGTGGTATATTTATACGATGGAACTCTACTCAGCTGAAAGGAAAAATGACACATCGAAATTTAGAAAAAAAAGTGTCTGACTTTGAGCATATCTTACTAAGCGAACACTCAAAAGAACAGAGACTTGAACGCCGCATAATTTCCCTCATATGCGGTCCTTATTCAGGATAAATGTTTTCTTTATGCAGACTTATAGAGAGAAGTGAGATGTTAGGAATGAGGGGTATGGGAAGGGGGGAGGGGAATGGCTTAAGCAGGAGGCCAATCCAAATTAGATTCAAAAACATAAAATCCTCACGAGTATACTGTAACCTAAAGAGTAAATAGTGGGCGTAAACTGGCAAGAGGGGTCATGAATAGCAGGGGAGAATGTTTAAGTCTGTGAATAATTGAGCAGTCTGAAAGCCCCCGGTCCCAGTCACCAGTCCCTTCCCTCACTGAGCTGTTGACCAAAGTGACCCAAGAGGTTCCAAAAACAAGACAGAATTCTGTCAAGGCTCTTGACCACCCTCCCCAGGCCTGAGACGAAATCCTGTTGCTTAAGAAACCACAGAATGCCATCAATCTTCATCGAGAATCCCAGCGAGCTCTGGAATGGTAACCAACCCCCAGATGGCAGTCAGTGAAGGGCTGAAGGGCACTGCACAAGCTGCCAGGGGAAGCTGATTGGCGATAACTGGAGTAAACAGACCATTGGCATGAACCATAGTCTGCGGCCATGAATAGGCTGAATACAGTTCCTACTGGGAGAGAACAGCAAACCAAGAAAGGAGCAAATGTGCAATGAAGGAACCTGGGCCTGAGGGAGTCAATCAACAGCCATTAAATTTGGCCAAATATTCCACTCAGTGAGGGGGAACCTTTGATTGGAAATGGGGATTTAGGGCAAGATGCACTGGATCCCATACTCTTGGGCTCCCAAGAAAAGACGTACTATGCGAATGTCTGACAGGGAGGCTACTAAAAATAGAAACTAGGCAATCCAGAATGGTCTAGATTTGTTAACCTATTCTGTTCTAACTCTCCAACGGAGATTGTATTTGTATTTTTCAGGATATAGCGAATGAGCTGTGGCCCATATAACCCTACCACCCGACAGCAGGCCAAAAGATGAGACCATGGCAAGAGATGAGCCACCACAGTCATATTGTGGAGGATCCATATGGAACCCTGCAGAGAAGGACGGGATGGGCAGGGGACCCATAGCCACAGCCATTCAATCAACTCAGGATAAGCCAAATGTGTTTGTGTTTTTCAGGAAACACGAGAGAGATGTGGCCCATCTAACCTTACCAACCAACCGTAGGCCGATGGATGAGATCCTGACAAGAGAGGAGCCACCACAGTCATATCAGGGAGGATCCATAGGGAACCCAGCAGACAGTGACAGATGAACAAGGGACCTATAACCACAGTCATTCAATCAACACAGGATAGGCCACTGAGACAGAAACCAGGGATTTTCGACACAAGGACCTCTAAGCTCGCAACATTAAAGCAGCCTTATTACTCACCGACCACAACTCAGGGAACTGAGCGGAAGAGTGCGCAGAAAGATTGTGAGAGCCGTGGTGGGGGAGATGGTCCGGAGGCATAGCACCCATCAGTAACAACACACTTGGGTAAGGAAGACCGAGATGAGTACTAAGATATACAGGATCCCTTGCCACAAGGACTAATACAGACAGCCCACGAAGGAGGATATACAACTGATCAGGGATGGGGAGGGGGGGAAGTGGGGAGTTCGGGA
>PVHP010021478.1:0-29407 GCA_004024765.1 Zapus hudsonius | reverse complement strand
GTATCATTGACCCAATGATCATTTAATAGATACCATGTTGTTCATAGATTATTGACTACAAACAAAAATTCATGAATAACTGCCCTACACAGAAAGTGGTTTTTGCTCTTGTGTGGTTACAATACTATTGATACCAGTCTTTTGGAAGAAAGGAGCCACTCCATCTCATAACTTACTTTCACAGAACTCATATTCACTGAAAAGGTTAATTGACAGTCTTACAGAGAACATCCTGCAACAGATATAATAAGCCTTGTCTGCAGGCACTATGCACAGCTGGGAAAGATAATTAAATGCACTCTTTGGAAGAGACATACAGCATGTCACAGAAAGACCCAGCAACCCTGGCCTCTGACTGAAGAGTAATGTTAACAGACATACTCACAGAGTTTATCATGGCTGTACTTATATGGTGCAAGTGGTTATGGGAACTTTGACTCCAGAAAGATCACTGAAATTTACAGGCTTCAGTAGAACTGCCATTTTACAGTGAGGGTTAAAAGAAGATGTTCCTGTTGAAATGTAAACCACCACTAGAGAGCTGGCCTTTGTTTAACCAAAGTTGATTGATCATATGGCCAATTGTAGTTCTAAGAACTTGGGTGAAACCTCCAGTGTCTTTTTTTTTTAAAAACTAATTCATAAGTTTAATCATGATTGACACTCTTATGATTAGATTTATGTGTCCACAAAAGTGACTTTCCTGAGGATAAGGGGAGAAAAACCCTTACTTTTGAATGTTAACATTTCCTAAGATGAATTTAATGTACAAGGTAAGTAGTCATGAGTGTTGTGAGACTTCTAACCAACTTCACCTGCAAACGACTGAGGAGATGTATTCAGAAATTAAAAGTATCTCCCAAGGGCTGTTGTTTTATGCTGTGCCTCCCCATGTTTTGGTTTATTCAATTAGACAAGAAAAAAGAGAATTATTTACTGTGGAAGGAGGCTTTTTCTTTCCCCCCCAAGCAAGACAAATCTCTCCTGACTCAGTGCACTCTGGGTAAACAGCCTCTCTGGTAGTAATACCTGTTCCCTTTGCCTTAGGCAAATATTAAACCAAGTCATTGCTGTTTAATCTCTGTGGTTTTCTTAAAAGTAATGTCGCCCACTTCCTCATTTGCTCCAATGCCTCTCCTACATCATATGAATGGAGTTGACTCCTTCCAAAGAAAAGATCTCTGGCTCTGGTGATGGCTAGGAGCCTTGGGCCCTGGAATGGCTGAGCAATCAACTAGGGCTTGGAAGCAAACAGGTTTTGGTGGATGGTGTATTTTGTTACTCTAATGGGTACGCAGCTGTATTAGTTACCTTCCTCATTCGGGTTTATTTAGGCTTACAGTTCCAGGTTACAGTCTTCCATTGATGAGGAGACATGGCAGCCGGAGCTTGAGGCAGCTGGTCAGAGTCACAGTGAATCCTTTTGCACAGCCAGCTTTCTCCTTTTTCTCTAGTCTAGGACCCCAGACCATGGAATAGTGCCATACACAGTTAAGGGGGACCTTACCTACTTAATTAATCTAATCAAGATTGGAGATAATCTGACCTCATATCCTGAGACTTTAGGTGACTTTCCAAACTCAACTATTGCAAAGGTTTGGTTGAAACCCAGGTCTTCTGATCACCCTTATAGGGATCACACCTCCAAGTAGGAAAAAAAATCAATAAAAATTAAATAAAAGGACTCCTTCACAGGAATTCCCAGGGATTTGTTTCTATGGTGAATTGAAGTTTTATCAAATTGAAAACCAGGGATTAGCCATCACAATTGTCTAGCAGCATTCACAGGTGCATGCATAGTTACTGTGAGTACAGTATGACAAGGTGATCTGGGGGAGAACAGGAGAAGCGCTCTATAGTATTACTCATTAGGAAAATGCAAATTTAAATGACCTTGCCAATAGGACACCTCTCTATGTCTATTCAGATGTCTGAAATGAAAAAGACTGACCACAACAAGAACTGGCGAGGATGTGGGACAGCTGGTGCTCTTGGAAATTGCTGGGCATGTGTAAAGTGAAAGTCCCCTTTGAGAACCATTTTTCTACTTATTTACTTATTTATGAGAGAGAGAGAGAGAGAGAGAGAGAGAATGAAAAGGGGTGTGCCAGGGCCTCTTGCCACTGCAAACGAACTCCAGATGCATGTGCACTCCGTGCATCTGCCTTTACATAGGTACTGGGGAATCTAACCCCCACCATCAGGTTTTGCAAGCCAGTGCCTTTAACTGCTGAGTCATCTCTCCAGCCCCCTTTTGACTGTTTCTTAAAACCCCTGTGTTCATAAGTCATTTATGCAAGAGTGATGGAAGCATTTTTCAATATTAAAAATTATACAGAAATTGCTCATAACAGACTTACTAGTAATAGCCAAGAGCTGGAGACAGATAACCTGAATGTCCCATGAAAGGATAGGTATGTTGTACTTATTTGCTGGGTCTTTCCATACAATGGAATGCCATCCCGTAACAAAACACTTTAACTTTCCATGTATACGACAAGATGGATGAGTCTTAAAGTAATTAGTAAGTCAGACAAAAAGGTAAGAGACTATTAGGAACTGACCGTGCATGTGAGCAGTGTGGTAGAGAGGAGAGGAAGACCTTCCATTAACGCACAGATAGAACTAATGATGTGTGACAATGGCAAGCCAGAGGGCACAGCCCTGAGGTCTCTAGGTGGTTTATCAATCACTCACTTGGAGACAAGGGTTATGTAAATTATGCTGCTTTATGAAAGTGAGCAAATACATTCACTGCAGGAAGAGAACACCCACACCAGAGCTCTCTAGTCTTGGATTCTTATGCACATCAGCAAAGAATTGGGAACACAGACTCACTGGAGAGAAGGGTAAATTATAAGATTTATCTTAGGCACAGTGAAGATAGGAGGGAAAACAACCCAGGAAAGAGCCCAGGCTAAAAGAAGCTCTCCTCCTTCCCAGCCTAAGCTAAGAAGATGCCCCTCACCTAGGGAAGGAGAGAAGACATTAGGAGTGAATAAGGGGCTTGCACACAGGTTACAGGCTCATGTATCTGAATCAAGGCCAGCCCACAGGTGCTAAATCCTGGGAAAAGTTGAGAAAGAAACAGGAAGTTATTGCTGTCACTGAGGCTGGGGCTGGGAGGTTGTTGCTTGCAGTCATCCTGGATGAGACTCTATCAGATGCAAGCTTTAGTCCTGCCAGAGCTGGCTGGTGACATGTTTGCATGAGCCAGTCCCTAGCTGACGACCTACTAGAAGAAAGCCATCTTGATCCTAATCCATATTACATTCATGCTAAGTTTTAGATAACTTCAAGACTCACAGAAGTAATATCCATTAGGTAGACCATTCAATCTTGGTGATGAAAGAAAGCGAACACTTTGACTTCTTAATAAGATTGTTAATAGAAGTGCAGTAATCTCATCAGACAACAAAGATGAGAACGACAATGAGAAGTCTTCTCTAGTCTTCCTCACGGATAGGTAGAGACTAACAGTGGAAAGGTGATAAAAGAGGAAAGAAATTGACATGACCTGTCTCACTGTAAAAGAGCAGGGCGCTGATGTGGGAGGCAGTATACTCCCAAGACACCTTGTTTATTTAATGTCCTTGTCACTCTGGCACATCTCTCTGTGGATAGATTTATTTAGTCACTTGATCCAATTCTATGACTAAGCAAAGCTCAGAAGGGGTCATGGTAACTTGCCTTCAAAGGCTGGGGATTGTATTTCCAATTTTGCCTTTAACAGAAAAATAAACTCTGAGTATCTGTAAATTTGGGACAGCAGTTTCTACCTGTCATGGTCATTGTATTAATAAAGAACTTAGCATTGCTTCTAACCCATAATAAAGGGCTCGATAAATTGGTCCTTCTTTTCTTCCTCTCCTTCCCACTTCGTTTTCAAGTTTGCCTCCTTCTCCTATGATGTCCTCAGTGATTAGAGAAAGCTTTAATTTCCTTACCAACCATTAAGAAAACGAGCACATGTGGTTTTTACCAGAAAGACTCATAGAATCACCTCGATTCATCTGATTCCTCCTCCCAAACAATTTGTTTGCAAAGGCTCCTTAAGCATTCTCTATTTTACACATTACAAGAAAGGATCATGGCTGAGTGGTGAAACAGATATAGAAATAACTTTGTTCTTACCTGTGCTCCGGTTTCTGGTGTAAGATAAATAATTTAAATTGTCAGCATGTTAGTGCCTTCAACTAAATAAACATGAGTAATATAAGGCTATTAAGCACATCCAGGAATAAAGTGTTCCCTAAGTAGAGAATACTAGAGAGAGATAAGTGGATTCCATAAGTTAGTGTGTTTCTGTGGATGTGATGCTAAACCACATTGAAATTCACAGGTATAGCTAGCTACATTTGAAGAACAGTTACTTGACTTTCTTATAAAGTATGCCTGTATGACTCTATTCCATGTAACAGAAATGAGAACCTGCCAGTTCAAACTCTCAGTTGCATCAATTTTTATCAGTGATGATAATTTATCTGGCAACTCAGCAGGGTTTTCCTTGTCTTGTTTCAGGCTTTGGAGATTTGAATCTCCACGATCAGGTCCATCTTCTGGAATGTGCCTGGTTAGAGATCCTGATGATCGGTCTTGTCTGGCGCTCCATGGAACACCCCGGGAAGCTCCTGTTTGCTCCTAACTTGCTCTTGGACAGGTGAGTGCCCCGACTATGGCTGGAGAACTTTGTCTCATAATTATTCTGAAGCTATTTTATTCTGTATTCCATGAAGCTTCAAAGACCTATGTTAATTATGCTTACAAATGAGTGAATCCTCATGAAACAGAATGGTTCAGTTGACAGAAAGCTGAGGCTAACCATCAATGTGAGATCTCCTCAGAGGACCTTTAATATTTCTAATACACAACTCTGAAGTATAATTTTGTGACTCCACCTTTATATTCTGTTATGTAAAAAACAATGGATCACTTCCATTTAAATAAAACCTTTTTTAAAGGGGTTCCATGTACATCCAAACCACAGTAGTCTTTTCATTTCCTTCTCTAATTTTTCCATCAGTAAAATGAACAAATATGACCAGAGTTCTGAAGGCCACTTTCAGTTCTAGGAATTCATTTCACTTTTCAAATGAGATACTTTAACTTATTATACTGGCTTGCCTTGGAATGTGGTCTGTATTGCTTTCCTTTTTCCAGTGATTTCTTAGAGTAATAGGATTGAGATATTATTCCAGGAAGCTCCCAGGATAGAGTCACCACCTTGGACTAGCTGCTTGGCTTAGTGCTTCAAACCAACTTTATCTCAACCATCACAGACTCCCAGAAGGCAGGGACCTTCTCACTCAAGCTCTACTAGAAAGGAAGCTGCTAAGGCAGACATATCCTGTTTCTTGAAAAAACAGAAGCTAGCTGTGGGTGGGGTGGGGGTTAAGAGTTAAGTTCATGATTAGTGTAGCTCTGGCTATACTTCTGCCTCTGCAGCTCATGGATACTTCTGAGATTTCAGTTCTCTGTTTCCAGGTATTCCTGACCTTTCCAGGCTGCACAATTTGGATGGAAAAAAAAGACAATCTTTGTATTGGGCTTTTCAAACTTCTTTGGATGCAGCAGTTCAAAGTTGTACAAAATAAATCTTTTCCCAGTCCTTTGCTTGAAAGAGAACTTTCCAGAATCAGCCCCATTATGGGGCTCTCCATATCCCTCATTCCACCATGAAGCTGGATTTATAGCAAAATTTAGGTACAGAATTGTACACGAATGTTGATTACCATTCTTTCGGGTGTTATTTCATAATTTAGAAACATTCTTGATTCTGCTCTAGCAGGTGTTTCACTGTTCATAAATATATTTTAATATCACAGTTTCTCTCAAACTTACTGAGCATGCACTAGCCTTGCTCCTTAGAACTATATTTACTGTATTCTATGGATGTCTTTATAGCCTTAGTGTTCCTGCTCCCTCCCATTCCTTCTTCCCTTCTCCTAACTTTTCTTGTCTTATCACTTTTTCTTTTTTTCTTGTCTTTATTTTATTTTTTCCTTTCCATTTTCTACCCCTTACTTTGGCTTTCTTTTTTTTAAAAAAAAACTATTTCTATTTTATTCTTAAGTATTTTTTGCCTAACAGTAGTATGGTTCTATGGCTCACCTATACTGGACTTACAAGTGGAAGTCTTAGACCACATGTAACATTGTTGACCTAGACTGGAATATATCTCCAGTGTCTAGGTTTTGGGAAGCTTGCAACTGAATGATCTGCTTCAGGACTTCTGTTCTCACCCACGTCTATCTTCATGCTGTGAGCAGTAATGAAAACATTGTGCTTTCAATATGAAAGATGTCTCAACCCGCCTCACTCCAATGAGCCTGTGCTGCCAGTGGAGTAACAGTTCCTTCTGGAGCCACTTGTCTTTCATTTTCATATGATTTTGCTATGGCTACTTCCCTCCTATATCTGACAAAAGGTAAGCCTCTTTACTCATTTCTACATTCTAACAATGCAGAGTTGAAGTTCTTGTGAGCCCTATAGTAGGATTTCTTAGCCTCTGCACTGTAGGCATGCAGGGACTCTCTTTCTTGTAGGGGTCCGTCCTGTAGATTGTAGTATTTCAGCTGCATCTCTGGACTCTACCCGCTAGATGCCAGAATACCCCATCGCAATCCTGACATGCAACTGTGTCTTCAGATACATTTAAATATCTCCTGTGTGTGACTGGGGATAGAGTGGAGGCCACATTGTTGAGAATCCACTTCTCCAGACATACTTCATGTTCCATAAACATACAGACTCCTTACCCACAAACTGGATTCACTCTGTTTCTCATTAAGTCTGTCCCTTGTATCTTAATGGGGCCACAAACTTTAATGATTAATTGTACCTCTTCCCTCACCAAGTTGTCTGCTCACCCATCAGATTTTCCTCTGGAACAATTCTGAATCCAGATCTCTTCTTTGTCTGCCTGTGGTGACCCTCGTTCCCTGACACTATCTTTCCTGTCCCCAATCCTCCTCCCTTCGGTGTCACAAGAGACGATGCTTCAATGCACAGATGCAATCCTGATGCTTCCATTGACTTAGTTCTCTGAAAAGTAACACGTAGGCATCTTGCCTGGATAATGAGGAACCTCTTTCACAAACATCACAGATATCTGCAGTCAGTCAGATGATGTGAATGAAGAAGGCCAATAAGTAAGTGTCCCCAGAGGATTGCTGGGGATTAGGGAACCTTATCTAGGCTCAAGATATCTGAAGCTGAAGATCTTTAGCCTAAGATTGTGAAGAAAATGCCACACATGTTAAGACTTTAACATTTATTTATTTATTTATTTATTTAGTGCATGTGAAAGGGTCTCACCACATAGCCCAAGCTGACCTTGAACTTGTGATCCGCCTGTTTCAGCCTCCCAAATATTGGAATTATAGGTGTATACCATATGCCCAACTTCAAGATTTTCTTCCATTTCTCTGAAAGGCCTTCTGCCATTAGAATGTCGTGTCAGAAACTTATGTGTGCTTTTTAAGGCCTATTTCAGATGCTACTTTTCTGTAAAAGCTTCCTTCAATTTCTCTTTTCTTCAGGCAAAAAGGAGCATTTGTTCAGTTGGTGTAGGGTATGTACTGCCCCTGAAGTGTTAGCCTATCAGCTCATACTCTCCTTCTGGCTCTGAACCATATTAATCTTTTGTGTTACTTTACACATACAAGTTCCCATGATGCCCACTAAGTATTTATTAATTACATTGACCCGAAATTCCCAGGTCGAGAGTGTGGCCCAGTAAGGAGAGCTCATTGCTCTGATGAGTGTTTCAGCCACGACTATTTTCAAACTAACTAACTGGTTCATTGCTATTCTCCAATGACTGGCTTGTACTTTTATGGACTTGGCAAAAATTAATATTCATTTTTGGGAAGGGTTTTCTCAATTGATATGTGCATTGTTATACTTCACCATCCTCCAATTGCAGTGAGGCATGAATCATATGTTAGTATATTCAAGAATGCTTAGACCATCTGAACATAGAGATACATGTCTATACTCATGAAGTAGAAGACTCTAGTTTGAGGCTAGCCTGAGCTATATAGTAAAAAAAGTCTAAAAAGACAAAACACAACACAGCAACCCAGCTCAAGTACATGTAATGATTAATGTGATAAATAAACATACATGTATAATTATGAATAATATAAAAATAAAATTTATTCTAGAGCATAAAAATTCTGTATTTTATGATCATTAACATGTACCTGAATGTTATTAAATTTCAACATTTGTAATTATTCCCAGTGAAGACAAACACTTAACAAAACCTTTTTATTGACAACCTCTGTACATATAGACAAAAATGCCCTGATCACAATCCATTCCCGCCAGGACCCTCCCTTTCCCCTCCCAAGTCCCCCTCCATTGAAAGCCTCCTTTCTGATTCCTCTCTCTTGTGTTTTGATGTCATCATTTTCCCCTCCTATTATGCAGATCAGCCACTATGAGGTCATACACAGCCACTTTATGTCTGGAAGACAGTATAGCCAAGCACTCCTCCCCTTCTTTTGGCTCTTCCGTTCTTTCCCCCACCTCTTCCTCAATGGTCCCTGAGCCTTGGAGGGTGTGATAGAGATGTCTCAGTGCTGAACACTCCACTGTCATTTTGAAGACAAATACTTTTAACAACACGGACAAATACAGCAAAAAAAAAAAAAAAAACACTGTGAACATTAGGCCATTTGAAATTTTATATGTGTGGAAAACGGTTTTGAGTGATGTCCGAGACCATAGTTTAACGGTTTTGCTCTGTAGGCTCCCCAATCCTATGATAAATTTGAGTTCTTTGATTGTCATAAGGCACTTTGACTTTCTCATTGGTCTTTTCTCTTCACTATGGACATTGTAGTCACTTTTAGTAACAAAATATAAACATCCACGAGTTTCAAAGCTTAGTGGTTGGTTGAGAGATGGGAGATCGAGGATAAGTGACAATGTCTTCATGTTTTCCATGCCTCAGGCTCTGAGATGCTAACTCTGAAAGCCAGCCACCTCCACAGGCATAGAAGTGTGGGAAAGAGATGGCCAGGAACCATAGTACCAAGACTGCTGACAGGGAACAGGCTACTGATGACATACATGATCTTTTTTCTCAGATCTTTGCAAACCCAGGCATTTGTCGCACACAACACCATCAGGATAGAATGTTCCCCAGCCTTTCCTTGAATCACTCAATGTTAGTGTTGGCAAATCTGGACTTGGTGACCTCGGAGAGACAAAAGCCAGTGGGTTGCCATCACGCGTTTGTGAGCAGAGGACATAGTTCCTGTCCTGTGTCCATTTGAAAGAGAATTATTGCTTCAGTTCCTCCCTGATGACAACTCATGACATCTTGATTCTGGCGGTTTATAACTTTCCTGGTAGTCATATGCTGGAAGGCTAATTTTATCCTGGCTGCACGCTGCTTGCCCACAATATCCAGTACTTCCACGGATCCTGCCACAGTGAGGTCTATATACTTAGTAATGCCATCTCTTCCAGTAAAAACCAAGGAAGAAAGTTTCTGATAAGGTATAAATAAATAAAGAATCCACCAAATTCCCTTAGGCTTTCTGTGTATATGTTTTACCAGAGCAAAGTTAAAGATAACAGGAGTGCCTGTGAAAGTCATCAGGAAATGGGGAGAACTCATTTTCCATTTTGGCACCTGATCCTCGGGTGTGTTTTGGCACTGGAAAACACAAACTCTGTCCTCGGAATCTACGAGGAAAGAGTCTCTTCATTGAGTCCCGCTTGAAAGCCCGTACTAGAAACACACAGACCGCACACAGGAGCACACAGCACTCCTTGTGGGGCTCTGCTTTTTTTCAAGGGGTGAAGTTTGCTGTCTCCACAAGGCAGACCCAATATGAAAGGAAACAATGCTAACTGCCTATTCAGTAAGACACCCCAGTTTCCAAAGGGCTGTGTTTTTTTTTCTGTCGCTAAGTGTGTTAACAAATTCCGAGAAATATTTGTGGATTTCGGGGGGAAGCCAAAGCACTCCTTTTTGGTTCCCATTCATTCTCAGAGGGGAAAAAAATGATTCATGCATTTGAAAAGCAGAGGCCAATTCATCAAGCAGAATTCTACCAAGCCTCTGGCCAGAGAGTTGTTGATCTGGTTCTTTCCATTGCTTCCCCAACAGGAGGAAATAATATTGAACAACAGAAAGCTCCTTTCCTTGCAGGCATGGAGTAAGTCCTCTTCCTTAAGAGAAAAACAGATTGCTGTACCTTCTCTGGTACATTTGCCTGTTCTGCTGAAGATCAGACTGTTTTCTGATGACAAATTTATTTTAAACTCAAGACAAAAGTCATTTTAGAGAAACAAGATCACATTCATTTCAGAGTGTTTGTTGTGAATGTTTCAGGGGGAAAAAACCCCATGCAAATAAAACCATGTACCACCCCTTGTATGCATCTAGCAATACTTTTTATTGGCTTACCTCCTCTCTTTTTCACGTAAAACTTTCTTAAATTCTTTGCAATTTACTGGAAAGAATTAAAAATGTAAAGTTCTGAAATCAGTCAATGAATTTGGAATGGAATCTGCCCACGTTTTGAGGACATGAAGAGAAATGGCTGCTCTCCCTCCCCTCCCCCACCCTCCCCCACCACACACACACTTTCTGGGGTTCTCTTTTAGGAATTGTGGCTCTGAGAAATGTGAGCCAGAGATGAGACTCACACACCAAGGTGGATTGAGAGCAGGTTGTGGGGAGGTGAGAGAGAGTGATTTGCCCATCAGCAAAGCCAGCCCTGAGCAGGAGATAATTCCAAAAATACCAGCAGCTTTGCCAGATGTCTTCTTCGACTTTCCAGAAGTGCTGGCTAAGTTCCTGAACACTTGGTTAGTCTACCTTTTTACCCCATTCAACCCTAAATTGATTATTATGCAATGCATGAATATATTGACAGATCCCATGAGGCCCCAAAGTGATATATAATCATCTGTCAATTTTGAAAACCAATTGAAGGAACCTACTCTGCTCCTTACCTTTTTCCTATCCATCTTATAGGCCTGGGTTGGAAAAGGGAAGAGAGAGCAAGTCAACATTTATTTAACTTCCCTAATGTATAAGTTCTGCTTCTAGCTTGGCTTCTAGAATATCTCATTCAGTGTAGCAGATATGCAGGGAAGAGGTTTTCTAGGTTCTACTCTGCCCCTGGATGTCTCTTACTTCTAGCTCCATGACTTTAATATTCAACAGCTGCTCCTGACTGATTAATTCCTAAAAGTCTTTTGTTTCATGCCTGAACAACTCTGGGGAATATGGAGTTACAAAATGTAAAGGAGAAAAAAAAATAGGACCAAAAGAAGAGAAACGTTAGCCAAACTGCATCATAACTGCTATTTCTGATAGAAGATAAATCGAAATATTGACCGGACTCAAAAAACAGTTGAATCATTTGTGTAATTTCAGTAGAGCATATATATGGCATGAATATATCTCAATAAAGATATTAAACACCATACCAGTTGGTGCGTCAGGAAAATTCAATTTGATCATCGAGGCTGCCAATCCTGAAAGCACTTGCAAAGGTTCTATTGGAAAACGTAAAAAAACATGAAATTCACAGCAAGATTTCTCCTTAAAGACAAAAGCAATCAAGCAAGGCTGTACAATTAAACTTGCTAAGCCATAGGTCTTTAAATGCTTAAGAGAATTAAGTCTGTGAGCAGTAAGGATCCACTCAATATGTAATTGTCCCAGGAGAAAAGGCATAATTCCAAACCAAGAATTAATCCTGTGTAGGAGGCTAATTTGTCTTTCCTTACATTTTTTTTTATCACACTGCCTTATTTTTATTTGCCATTTTTTTTGAACAATTAAGCATCAGTTGAATTGATTCATGTATAAACAAAATAGTATTTTGGCAGTCTGATTTTAAAATATATACTAATATTATTTAAATCCCATACCACACAGATATAATAAAGTATTAATAAAGTACACAGATAGCTGCTTTTATTTTATAGCTACCTTTCCGTGTTGACATTGGAAAGAACTTTTTAAAAACATTTCTTGCATCATGCTAGGTCTTGGCCCAGTACCTGAGACGTGCCATCCACGCACTATACGCTGAGCTTTTTCCCTGCTTAGGCTCACTGGGTTGAATGCATGCATGCTGACACAGCGCAGTTATAGGGGAATATGGCTACTTTCAAGTCTGCTGGTTAGAATCCAGCTTCATTCAGCTCAGGATTTATTGAACATAAGCATATCCATAGTATTGGGTATGATAACAGAGGGAGCCAACTGGCCTGGGGTTAGATGCAGACCAGCTCTCAACAGATTTACTATCATGTAACAGAGTTGAAATTAGCATGCAAATGCATGTATTCAGAAACAGCTCCTCACCGCATCTCATGTCTAGTTCTTCTATCTCCCTTCGTTGGGAGAAACAGAAGATAGCACCACTTTCTAGTGGCCGTGGTGCTGAGTTTTGGTTAACCTTGATTGATGTACTGATTTCTTGACATTTCCATTGATTTAGCATACTCATTGCACGTGCGTTCTGCCGAGAAGTATATGATAACACACCGTGCACGCATGCATATACACTATGTGCACACACTTCCACAGGCAAAATAATTCCATGAGTTGGTCCTTTTGAGTCTGGTAGGAGGAAAGCAGATAGCATTGGTGAGTTTATTAAGTAGGAAAGAGCAGTTTGTATAACTTTATATGTAGCAAGTGATTATCAGTACTTCAATGATTTCTGTGATGACAACCTTTAATATTATGAATAGATGGATGTTTGGTTTCTAAGTAAATGCAGTTAGTATGTCTATTTCCATTTCTTGTTAAATTTGAATTTATCTATTGTAGTGTCCTGGTTCTATGTCTTTATGATGCATGCATAATTAAGTCCCGGTCTCAATCTTGTGGCTAATGACTTCTCTCTGTGGACTCTAAAAATAGAAAGATCATGATGAACTTTCTCTGACGCTCTTGTAGAGTCACTGATTGAGCCATTTAACATCTTATTTATTATGCTCCTTGAACTTCCATTTTATGAAACAGAAAAGATGTCAACAGCACACTGTAGGTGTCTTCTTTGTTTTTACCCTACCAGAATAAGCCAATGCCCTGCTTGCATACATTCATTTGCCATGATGCATGGTCAAAGATCCATCTTCTAGAAAACACTGGATGCAGTAAAGAGGGAAACTGTTGACTGCATCAGTCACTCTGGGAGCCAGATGCCTCCACTGGCCCCTTGCTAAGAAAAAGTAGATAGATATATAGGTATAGATATAGATAACATATGGATAGATAGATATAGATATAAATATATATAAATATATATAGATATAGATATAGATAGATATAGATATAGATGATATATAGAGAGATAGATATAGATAAAGGTAGATATAAATATAGATATATAGATATAGATATATATATATAGGTATAGATAGGTATAGATATAGGTATATATATATAGATATGGGTATATATAGATATATATATATATAGATAGATATAGATATATATAGATAAGTATAGATATATAGGTACATATGGATATAGATAGGTATATAGTTCTAGATAGAGAGATAGGATAGATGATATATAGATAGATAGATAGATAGATAGATAGATAGATAGATAGATAGATAGATAGATAGATAAAAAATATCCACTTTGGGCAAAGATAAGCTTAACTGCTGTGTCTCTGATCCTCTGATTAGCCTCCAAGGAAAGCTGAACTTGACAGCTTAGTTCAAAGTGGAGTTCCAATTTGTTATCTCAGGAATAGAACAGATAGAAATGCTAATTTTTCTTCATAGGATTTTTTGGGGGTTGGGGGTTCAAGATAGAGTCTCACTGTAGCCAGGCTGACCTGGAATTCACTATGTAATCTTAGGTAGCCTTGAACTCTTGGTGATCCTCCCACCTCTGCCTCCCTAGTGGGAGAATTAGAGGTGTGTGTCATCACGCCCCCAGCTTTTCACTGTTTTTGAGACAGGGTCTGGCTATGTAGCTCAGGTTGGCCTCTAACTCTCAACCCTCCTGTCTCAGCCTTCTAAGGAATAAAAGCATGCACCACCACATTTGCCTTGGAAATGCAAATGATATTGATAGGAAAGAGATAATAAGTGGCAGATGTTGGAAGAACTATACAAGTTTTTTTCTTATACATAATGGATTTTAAAGCATGAGATTTCTTAAAGATTATATCAAATAGAAAAGCAGAAATTTGGATCTCATAAGAGAAGACAGAGGTAAGCTCCAAGTGTTATCTCCACAGTCCTAAGTGTGGAGTGAAGGTGGTAACCAGGTGAGGCGGTGGAGAAAGAAGTGTTGAAATATTTCCAGAAAGGCTGGCTTTCAGGGGTGTCAAGTAGAAGGAATACATGCTGGGGACAAGGAAATGTGCTAGCAGCAGAGCTAGAAAATCCCTGATTCTGAGGCTGAAGTGTCTGAAAAGAGAGAGGAAGGAGGGAAGGGAAGAAGAAAGGAAAGAAAGAAGGAAAGAAGGCAGGCAGGAAGGAAGGTAGGTAAATACCACAGAGAAAGGCAAAAGTGAGGTGACAGATGAAAGGGTCCAAGGATTTGTGACTAGAGCATGTGTGTGTGTGTGTGTACGTGTATGTGTGTTTGTGTGTGTGTGTATCATAGGAGGAAAAAAGATAGCATATTATATTTAATATAAGTTTATGTATTGATGAGAAAGTGTGTAAGGGATCTTAGAGAAGAGATCCATAAGCAGCTCTCAGAGATGTGGGACAGGGTGGGAAGGGAAGCAGAGGACCTCTAGGTGTTGATTGTAGCAGGAGATCTCTAACTGTTGATTGTAGCAGAGGACCTCTAGATGTTGGTTTTGGCAGGGGACCTCTGACTGTTGATTGTAGCAGCCTCAAAGGGATCATTCTAAATCAGTTTCCTGACTTGCAATGTGAACTATAATTGACTTTCATTTGTTTCCAAATGGTTAGTCTCTTGTCCCAGCAATTATTAAAAATCAATATATTCAAGTGATTTGAGATAAATCTTGTAGTGCACATTAAATCCTCTATACACTTAAGTGTCTCTCTGAAAACTTAATCTGTTAAGGTTTGTTTATAAATCAGTGTCACCTAACAGTACGCTCTCTAATAATACACACCCTTTTGTAAAAAAGTTTAACAGATGATTCTCCTCCATTTCTTTATCTGTGTGACTTTTAAAATTAACTTTTTTAATCCCATGAGAAAATTCGTGGTGAATTTTATTGGGATCATGGTAAAAATAAACTGGCTGAGGGAGGGTTGACATTTTTATGATGTTGTCTTCCTATCCAAGAACAAGCTGTTTCTTTGCATTGTTAAATCTTTTTTATTCTTTTCGGAAGTGTTCTTAAGAATCCTTGTATGTGTTTTGCACATAGGGATCATGCCTAGGTATTTTATATAAATATATATGGTTATGTTCTAGCTATGTTTCACAATGCTGGGACAAAAAGTCTGACAAGAGCTATCTGAAAAGGAAGGGTTTATTTCAGCGTACAGTTTGAGGCTTTAGTCCATCATGGTGGAAAAGGCATGGTGGCAGGAGCTTGCAGAAGCTGGTCACATCATAGCCAATATCAGGAAGGGAGAGAGAGAAGAGAAAGGGAGAAGAGAGGAGAGGAGAGGAAAAGAGAGGAGAAAAGAGGGTGATGGAGAAGGAGAGAGAGAGAGAGATATCTTGCTCTTCAGTTATCTCTCTCTTTTTATCTAGCCCAGAATCCTCTTCTGTGGAATGATGCAATTAACCAAATCCAGGTAGATAACTTCTCACAGGCATACCCAGAAGCTAACCTAATCTAGATAATCCCTCACAGGCATGTCCAGTGGCTGGTTTCCTAGGTGATTCTAATCCCATCAAATCTACAGTCAATACAAACCAACACAGGCTAAATATAAAAATGATATTTATATTGTATACTGTGTATGTAATGCATGGCTAATGGCTACCATGAATGAGTACTTCATTGTGTGTCTTAACTGTATATTCTCTATGTTGGTAGACAACTAACTGACATGCATCTTATTTGTATAGATTGCACTTCACTCATTCTCTCATGTCTATATGAGAGAATGGTTTTGTATTAATTCTCATGAGATTTCCCAGTAGCCAATCATATGTGAGCAGACAGAGTTTATTACACCTCTTCCTTCCTCTCCTAAAGCATAGAGATGTTGTTTGAATTTTTAATTGCATTGAATAAAATGCCTAATATAAAAATAGTAGCCATACTAAGCAATGTTTCATTTTCCCTATATATTCATGTTAGAAAAGCTTCTAGGCTTTTCTGTTTGATTAAGTGCTTTTATTGAAAGTGGTGATCATTGTCATATTACATCATAAATATGGTGTGAAATTTTTCTTGATGTAGTCTTTTCAAGTTTTTGTTAGCAATATTACACACATTATAAAAATAGTGTGGAATTTTTCTTTCTTTTGTGGTGTTCTGGACAGCAAGCGTGAGTAGCATTGAGATGAACTGATCACTCAGCTTTACAATATTGGTAGATTTCCCTTCTGAGACCATCTGGACCTGCCTGTTTATTGGGGTGCTCAGGAAAAAATTTCCTGTCAAAGCTGGTCTGACATTTTCTATCTTTTCTGAACTCAGTTTTTATATATTACATCTTCTGAGAATGGTTACACCTAAATTTTCAAATTTAATAAATAGATTTGGACAAATGAATTTTTTGTTGATTTCCCCCCCAAATAACTAGCTTAGAATTTTAAAATTTGTTCAATTTTCTTTTTCATCTTAGCACATTAAATTATACTCTTACCTTCATTTAGCACTTCTGATTTCTTTTTTAAATATTTTATTTATTTATTTGCAAGCAGAGAGAGGGGGAGAGAATGGGCACACCAGGGACTTTAGCCACTGTGAAGAAACTCCAGATGTATATATCACATTGCACATTTGACTCTACCTGAGCACTGAGTAATAGAATCCAGGTCATTAACTTTGCAGACAAGTGCCTTAACCACTGAGAAATCTTTCCCACCCACTTCTGATAATTTTTTGCTTGCATCACCATTATTTACCCCAAATTCACTGGTTTAATATTTTATTTTCTTTTTCATTGAATACTTATTTAATAGCTACTTTAGTTTCCAGGTCAGAAGCACATTTTTTGTCTACTGCTTGACTTTTGATTCTTTTTATAATTAATTATAATTGTTTTTGTAGCGTCATATAATTTAAGCTTTTCTAAATATTCCCTAAACACTTGAAATGAATGTTTACTGGATTGAAGGCAAAATGCTACCTGTGTCTATTTGTCTTCTTTTATTATTTTTTAAAATATTTTATTTACTCATTTTCAAGCAGAGAGAGAGAGAGAGAAGAGAGAGAGAGAGAGAGAGAGAGAGAATGAGTACCAGGGCCACCACCTTGTGAGTCTGGCTTATGTGGGTCCTGGGGAATTGAACCTGGGGCCTTAGGCACTGGAGGCATGTGCCTTAACCACTGAGCAATCTCTCCAGCCCTATTTGTCTTCTTATAATTTATAATTCATGCTCAATGAAAACATAACATCTGTTTTCTGCTTCATGAATATATTTGCTTTATATTTATTTGACATTCAATTCTAAGTTATAAAACACTTAAAGCTATAATAATTAAGACAATGTGTTATTAGCATAGACATAATCATAGTACTAATGAAGCAGAAAAGGAGATCAGAAACTAGCCCACACATTTATGAAAAGCTGACCAGTATCAGTGTGAAGGCTGAAATTGCAATGGGAAGGAAGGATTATGAACCCTAAGATAGCAGGTATTGACATAGGAAAAGAAATTGAGTTCTCCTTCATATCATATGAAAAATTAATTCTAGATGAATAACTTAAAAGCCAAAATTAAATATATATATATGAAAATAGTTATTCCAGTGTTGATAATGACCTCTTAAATAAGGTATAGGGCTGGAGAGATGGCTCAGTGGTTAAGGCACTTGCCTCCAGTGCCTAAGACCCTGGGTTCAATTCCCCAGGACCCACATAAGCCAGAACCACAAGGCGTTGGCCCTGGTGCACTTTCTCTCTCTCTGTCTCTCTCTTCTTGAAAATGAATAAATAAAATATTAAAAAAACAAGGTATAAAAGATTTTAACTACAAAGAAAAACTGATAAAGTAAATCTCTTTAAAATAATAACTTTCTTGAAGGCAATAAACAAGATGACTACAGAAATAGGTGTTTATTTTATTATGCATTCTAGAGCCTATATTATAAAAATATTTTATATGAATCAAAGATTTCACTAACATATAGGAAGGAAAGAGACAGAAAGCTGTGTGAGCTTAGGACTTTCCCTTTACGTCTGTCCCCCACCGAGGAGTCAGGATCCTGCATCACTTTTAAGGTTTCTGCAGTATGAAATGGAAATACTTGTGGAGGGTCCTCACAGATGCATTTAGAAATTGCATGCTCGGGGAAAATGGAATTGAAATGTTTTTATAAGAGTCATAGGCCCAGTCTTTGAAATAGATGTCTGTCGAGTTTTCTATAGCATGTAATTACAACACAATAAGTCTGGAAAGCATTTCAATAAAGTGTGGGTGGAAGAGAAGGATGGTGCTTCAAGGGTTTCATTAGCTTTCTGCAGACTTGGGCTCTCCAGCCCATTGGGAAGAGTCCTGTTTATCTTGCTTCAGAATCCATTTTAACTATCATCGAGGTCTAGGGGTTCAGTGAGCACCTGAAGTCCTTGGGAATACTCACAGCCAGGGAAGAAAAGATAACAGTGCTTTTCTAAAAGCCTAGAAATGGGCTCAAGTTTTGTTGACTAGTTGTTCACCGGATGAGACAGTGAAGTGCCAATCACTGATGAAATGGTGGGACTCTACTTCGCTTTTGTTTCTTACAAAACTTCTGATAACTTGCAGCAATGGCATTGGCTAATCTTAGCGTTCTTCTAGTAGAAGAAACCTGAAGCTTTGGAAATATTCCATAAGGGAATCAGGGAGGAAGGAGGAGGAAGGAAGGGAGATAGGGGGAAGGGAGAGAGTAAGACAAGGCAGATGGTGAGAGGAATGAAAAGAAGGAGGGAGGAGAGACCAAGACAGAGAAGGAGGGGAGAACATTGCTATTCATAGTAATAATTAGTAAAATGCATTCATCCATAGAGGGCATTACTATCACCTCATTTCTTTCTGGAAGATCCTATGGTACACACAACTGCAAAGAGAGAACATCCCTCTTGCAGTTGAACTGGAAGAACTTGGAAGGTTCATTTGGTTTCTAAAGCCATGCAGGTGATTTTGTACCTGTTAATGAAGCTTCATGGATTTTTTTTTAGAGCTTATTGCACATTCTGTTAAACATCTGTGAGCCAGTCCCCTCCTCCTACACTCCCTTGTTTGAGAAAGTCTTAGAATCAACCTTTCTGAAAATGATAAATTTTCAGTGATGACCATTTGATAACGAAAGCCATGGTTGTAGTCTAGAAAGGTTCTACTCCTATGTCCTTCATATGTCCTTGAGCAGCCCTTCGAGGCTGCTCAACACAGACACTACAGACACATCATCTGCCGACAGGGACGTTTATAGTAGTCAAGTTAGTTGCTGGACCACAAGACTAGACTGTGACAGAATTCACGACTTTCCCTTCTGATTTCAGTGATTTTTCACTTTATCATTCACAATAACTGTTCATTAACAATATCAGTATTGTCCTAGGCATTAAAGTAAATAGATTAAAAACACAACACAGTGCTCTCTACTGTGGTCATGTAATCTATGGAGGGACTGTTGTATCAGCACATAAGATTTCTTATATTTAAAGGAAACTAGGCAACTAGCCAATGAGAGGTACAAGTAGTAAGTAAGTGCTTATTTAAAGCCATCCTAATTTAGGGAGAAGTGGCCAAGAGAAAGACAGAGAAGCAGAAAGGATAGTTACTTCCCCCAATGAGCCCAGGACGATGATGTAAGAGCAGAGTGAATCTTTAAACATTGATGAATCTGTTGTCAATTCTCCAGGTCCGAGGCCCAGGACTGGCACCATGTGCTTGGCTATAGAACAGTCTGGTAACTTTCATAAAAGAAGGGTGTGTGTATCCTCAAAGATTATGATCGCAAAGATCCTCAAAGAAATGAGTGAGGATGTGGCTGACCACACTACTGTTCAGATTCATCAGGGAGGGAAGACTCCAGAAAGGCTTGGTGGGAAGACTGGCTTGGCACACCACTGAGATCAAAGACACCGTGGTAAGCCTACTGGAGAAGTGGGTGCAGCGGCAGGGCACCGAGTATGACATCTAACAGCCGGGAACTCTGAGCCTGATGGCAGGGCTCCCATTCACATAGTAGGACTCTGGGCATCAACAGCCCTGTGCCTCAGTTTCCTTTTCTGTTATAACATAGAGTTGGTCAGAAATCAATGGCTATCCATTCCATGCCTAGTCTGTGATGATTAACACCTTATTTCAACCCAATGTCATCTTATGAATATTGCTAGAGACTGGAGTGGAGCTAAATTGCATTATGGCTCAACCTGCAATGTTTGTTCGGGGCAGCGTGGAAAGGAGGACAAGTGATTTAAGAATTTCATCACCAGGGGCAGAGCTTGGTGGTTAAAGGGAACGAGTGACTGTTTACCTTCTTGGAGAGTCTCGTGAGTCCACGCAATATTGATTGTGTGTGGAGTGTCATTTTGGAGACTTCTACAGTCCTGTTTGTGCTATAGAATGACTGAGTCCTTTTAGGATCTGAAAAGCAGTTAAGACCAAGGTCAGCACTTTTCATGGTGCATCTGTGGGAATTTCACTGAGGCAGGTAAGGGCTGGTCTTGGAGAAGGCAGGAGGGTTGGGTCTCGGGAACATTTTCCCACTTCTTTCTATGGTATAACTGAAGTGTTGCATGTGGTTGAAGAAGAACTCATTTCTAGAGATGGGTTAAGAGTTGCTGGTTAAATGAGCCTCCTTATTTGCAGACAAATGGGTAAGTGAGCTCGAGGTAGCGCAGCCAGTTCTGGACAGAGTAGAGCAGCGATCTCAGCCCTGCTCCTTCCTGGCACTATACGGCTCTTACTGCCTGATGCAAAATCACTGCCCCATTCAGATTTTAGCACAATCAAAAGAAACATTCAAAACTGTGCTTCTAGTGTCTAGAGATTGGTCAGTGGTTGTAGGAATTTGCTTGCAAATCTTTGTGGTCCAGGTTCTAATCCCCAGCACCCATGTAAAGCCTGATGTACAAAGTGGCACATGCATCTGAAATTCATTTGCAATGACAAGAATCCCTGGTACACTCTGTTTCTCTCTCTTTCTTTTTTTTGCAAGTGATAAATATTTTTTTAAAATATACTTCTAAATTAGCAACTCCATGCCAGAGTTTCCAATAACAAATTGCCATTGAACTTAGTTGATATATGACTACTTCCTCGATCCCTCCAGCAACGTCACTCGCCTTTCTTCAAATAAGGGCATTTTGTATATGTATTTGAGAAGCGTATTTTATATCCTTAGTTGAGAAGTGTGAAATGAAGTTGTGAATTAGTACTTATGTAGCCTAGCCAGACATAATGTAGCACACTGCTAAGCTTGAATATTTGAGAGTCTGAGGCAGGAGACCACAAATTCAGGACCAGCTTGGAGTACACAGTAAGATCCTATCTCATAATGAAATAAAAAAGAAGAAAGACAACACAACATACAAGAAATCAGAAAGCATACGATAAATTTAAGCCAAGATTATTCATAATAAAAGAAAAAGAAAAACCACAAAGAATGAAAGACAGAACTATCCAAGAGTAATAACGTGGAGGACAGATGTGTACAACAAAACAGAAGTGAAGGGTGCTTGAGATCAAAGAACTCTGATGCCCACCCTCTTTCTGTTGGCTCTCCCTGGTCTTTCGTGTGACCTGGCTTGCTGGAAGCTCTTTCTCTCTTAATGGCTGCAGTTCCAATTTTTAACATGCTTGTCTAAAGGATAGACAGTATTCAGGACGCTTCTAATTATATCTTTTTCTTTCACATGTATTGCGATGTTTGACACAATGCTTTCACTTGTTGGATTTCAAAGCTAGAATGCTTGTCTGTAGCCTCAAACCCAACCATTAAGATAATGACCTGCTTATCCTCATGCAAAGACACTTAAATTTTTGCTTCTATAAAAATGGGGTGTGAAGAGCCTGGAAACATCTTGTCACTTAGGCCTCAATGTGAATGTCACCTCTGTGAGCTCAGGGGAGCTGAAGTCCTCCCACCAACTTGCCTGCTTCTCCATGCTTCATTTTCAACCATTAGAGACAATCTTACTCATAGTTACGTGTCTGCTATCTGTCTATACCACTTGACTGGGCGCTCCAGGGAAGTCAGGAACATGTCAAACTAGAGGAATGTACAGGACCACGGAAGAGCTTGCCACAAAATGAGCCAGTGGTCCATCAGAATCTAACAGTCTTTCTCTAGACAAAAAAATGTCATTCATCTAAAGGGTCGTGGGATAATTAAGATTCTTCAAGCATTAAAAATGTATTTATTAAATAGAAATTTTGCATGAACAAATCATGTGTTGGTACCACCATTTCCCTCGTCCCTGCCTTCCCATTCCACTGAGGGCCCTCATCGATGAGATTGTTGGTGTGCACCATGGGGTTGTTTGATAGCAATGTTTAATTGATTTTAATAAACAAATTTTAGCTAAAGAATTTTCTTTTGCTTGCACATGGTATGTGTGGTGGTGGTGGTAGTGTGTGTGTATGTGTGTGTGTGTGTGTGTGTGTGTGTGTAACACACATGTGTGTATGTGCTGATGCAACATCCTGTGCTCTTGCCTGTGGTGCCCTGTGGGCTCCTCTGTGGCAGCCAGAGGAGACCATCAGGGACACCCCTCCATCACTCACCCACTGGCTATTTCCTTGTGATGGAGACGCTTTTGTTTCCAGAGATGCTTGTGGTTCACAAGTCCCAGCACTTCTTGTGTGTGTGTATATGTGTGTGTGTGTGTGTGTGTGTGTGTGTTTAATGCCTGGCTCCTGTAAAAATTGCACTCCACGGGAAGGCAAGACTACATGCAAAACTCAGCACTAAGTTCAGTGTATCACAGAAGATTCAGATGGTCTCTGCTTCCACAGCACTGGGGTTCAGGGTGTGCATGGGTTATGGGATTTGAGCTCAGGCAGTCTTGGAACCCCTCACACCCTCATACTTGCTCAGGAAGCACACTTGGCCACTGAGCTACCTCTCCAGCCCAATACTAAACATTTCATAAGGCATTTTTGTTTTTCCTGGTGTCTGTGCACAAGAACTGTTGTCATTGGAATGACCAAGTTAAAACATGTAAAATTTATTTTCTTCCTGCTCTAAAGATTTCTGGAGATACTTCCCCTGTAGGTTCCTTGATGACAAAGACTGAAAATAAACTAACTAATTAGATGAATAAGTCTTGGTCTCTCATACCCCTTTCTAATGCTTTTGTATGTTTCAGTGACTCCGTATCTTGTAAGAACACTGGGGAATGGGGTCCCTTGAAGGGGTGATTGCCTATGCCACTGGCTGCCGTGTGTATGATCTTTCTTCTAGTTCTTCAACTCTATAAGTGTTATTTCTACTTGCACAGTTAATACCTGTCTCTCCTTGACACACTTTTTTTTCTAATTTCCCCAGGCTAGTTCTTGATTCTTTCTTTGATATTACATGTTCCCTCATCCAGGAGGCTTCTGGGACACCCAGCTGGCCCCCACCTGAGTTGGTTCTCTTAGTTGTGTTCCCAGAAGCCCTGGGTGCTTTGCTTCCATGGCCTAGGTCTTCATGAAGAGTTTTATTTTATTCTATATTGTGTGTGTGTGTGTGTGTGTGTGTGTGTGTGTGTGTGTGTATGTGTGTTTAATGACTGACTCCTGACAAAACTGCACTCCACTGGAAAGCAAGTTTACCTGCCTAGATCAGCACTGATTTCAGGGTATCACAGAAGATTCAGATGTGATTGTCATTGAGTGAATCAAAGGTTGAATGGATAAAATTGATCTTTGTGTCCCATTGGACCTCCCTCAGACTTTGAAATATATAACAGACTTCTAAAAGGATACTCAAACAAAAATTGATTTAATGAACAAATGAATTAATCATATTTTCATGAGGAACTGTGGTTGATTTATCAAAACCAGAAATGCTACTTATATAACATAGGACTCTCATTCATTCATTCATTCATTCATTTGCCTTCTTTCTGGTCAACAGCGTCAGCTCAATTGGGGGCAATTTTTGGAGAGAATCTATCCAACCGCTTTGTAGAATTCAGTAACATCCCAACAAAAGGTGAATACCTGAGGCATGTCCATACTTGATGTAGGCATCTGCAAAGATGAACTAACTCAACTTTAGCTAGACTTTTGAGTAGCCACAGCCATTAGGGAATTTTCTTCCAGAGGTTTACTTTAGCTCTTGAAGTATATAAACTGAACAAGCAAACTCAAGTGGGTCATTATCCACAGAAGTGCAGAATCCCATCTCCCTTTGGCAAACCATTCAAACGCAGAAGTGTGTTTTACACATTATGATAGAAGCATCTATAATAACCAACTCCAAAACATCCTTTCTTTGCCACTTTAGAACCCCAAAGTAGAAGACAAGACTACATCTTGAGGCTCATCCTATTTATCAGACAATATCTCTCAGTTTAAGAACTCTTGTTGACGATCAGCCCCCAGATGTGAGGAGAGTAATAGCAAAGGCTTCCAGAGCACCTTCCTTCTGTGTCACAGGGAGCTTCAGAAGAGTAATTGGACATTTTATGAGTAAGTGTTAGAAGCTCAAAACATAGCTTTCAGGCAGGTCAGTCTAACACTTCCTGTGTAATGTCCATGATAACTGTTTGCACCAGCGTGGACACAGCGAGGATCTGGGTGAGTCACAGGCTATCAGTTTTCTGTCCACTCTGACCAGGGTTTGCAGCAGGTTCACACTGACTATAGCCTAGCTGGAGTTCATAACTGGAGATACACTGAACAGCAAGGAGGAGGAAATGAGGATCCTTTTGGTCTTGGGACAGGATGTAACTGGAGGGCAGGGGTGGGATCTTTATCTGGAAGGAAGTAGGTGCTAAATGAGAGGTGTGTGAGTGAATATTTGGGAGCACATATACTCAAGTAATAATATATTTGTGACCCCCAGTAGGTCAGACCTAAGAAGGGGAATGATCTTTCTTCTTGAACCAAAAAAAAAAAAATAATAATCCACCAACAACACTCACTCCCTGATAGATTTTTTTCAATAACATGGACTTTCTTAAAGTAAAAAAAAAATCATTGAGATTTTTAAAAATTTCACTAGAGACCAACTACTACTCACTGGGCATCTATGCCAATTAACAATTAACTCGCTCTCTTTCTCTCTCTCTGTATGTGTATTATATAAAAAAAACTAACAACAAAAAAAACCAGAAATAAAGTTCAATATGGACATAAGCTAAGAGAAATAGAATGCTGGGAACTTCCATTCCACGGCCATGCCTCCAAGCTCCCCTTTAACAAGGTCTGCTAGAGAAGGTGCCATGTGAGAAGTTTTCATTAACTTGATGTGGCTGGTTAAGTCCATACATTCGGTCTCCCCACCCTCCTCTGTGAGGAGAGCACAGGCTCTCTGTCTCATAGCAACCCATCTCAAGGTAATGGACCAAGAGTCATTTCCACTTGAAATCCAATCCTAAATGAATCATACGACATGGTTATCTCCATTTTCTCATAATAGCTCTAAGATGATCCTCTGGCTATATTCTTGATTCTTTTCTTCTCTGGCTTGTATTTATTTTATTCCGGTTACCTTTAATTTTCTACCTAAACACCATTCTCTTTAAGGGGAATGAGGATGCTTTTGTTAATTCTTGAGATATTTTTATCTCATTTGCCTTGGCATATACTTAGCAGTGTTTTTGTTAAAGGGCATTAACCTATGAGCACAGAGTTTGAGCCAAGGCTCTTAGGTTTACAGGTGGACAGGTGGGCTGAAGGTTAGGTTCCGGGAAGACATGCCGCCCTTCTGAGTGCTCATCAAGCCCACTTTTGTAACTTCTCTAATCACTGCTTTTGTTCAGCAGCCTTCAGAGCAAAAGGCATCTCTGAAGAACCAGGAGCAAATGAACCTGGGAGATAGTTTTTTAAATCAGTCATATTTTTGCCAATTTAGAATTTGTCGTTTAATACTAGGTCTTGTGATTATGACAGGGAGTTGGTCTCAGGTTCTATCAGTTACTTGGCTTCTCTGACACTTTAAGAGATGTTATCCTTGGAGATCCAGCTGTCAGCCAGCGACATCTTCAACCAGAAATTCCTCTCCCGGACTGGAAGCTCAGAGGCCTTCACTTTTCCCACCCCTTATTTTTATCGACCTGACTTGATTTTTGATATTAAGATTGCTTATTTTTGATATATGGTCTTCTTGCTGTTGTCTTCCTCTCCTTCATCCTAAACCTAATATCAATCATTGCAAATTTTCCTTTTAGAATCACAGCCTCCGACGTCTCATATTTCCAGGGTCTTTCCCCTTGGTCCATATCTCCTGTCTATTTTCTTTTCTCTCTTTTCCAGGCTACTCAGCGTTGCAAGAAAAGCCAGCACACCCTTTCCACCTCTCCAGTGAAGTCTTCCTTATGTTCCTTTGTTTCTCGAAACCATGGACACTGCAGACACCCTTCTCTTGACCTCGAGATGTCCCTTCTCCCTGGTCCTTTCCTGTCTTATGCAGGCTGCTCGGGTGTGGTCCATCTACTTCATAGTGTCTCTCCTCTCCCTCTGTGAACTCCACATGCTCCTCTGGAAGCTCCCCAGACTACATCTTCAGACGCAGCCATTCCTCAAAGCTCCACATTCCCTAATGTCTCTGCCCTGCTCTTCACCATATCTATGCAATGAAATAACCTTCATACCACTAATTACAACTTGATTCATTTTACTTTATTTTTTCACAAATTTACTTATCTCGTACACAGACTGTAAGCTCCTTCTTAGACAAACACATTCCTGCATATTCATATATTCTTATGAACTAATTAGATAGAAAATCAGCACTCATTAAGTTGGTTAAATATACAACAATGCTTCACTACAGGGCTGGGCAAAGTGTGGTCCACAGGATGAATTCAACCTGTTATTTTCTTGTTGTAGTTTTTTTTAAATAAAGTTTTATTGGAATACAGTTAGGTATTGCTTACATATTATTTATGGCTGTTTTGGTAATAAAGCACGAGAGTTGAGTAGATGCCACAAAGTCTGCATCTGGTGACCCACAAAACCATACCACAGGGGGAAAGAAAAGAGCTCAGAGAGGAGGTGAGGCTGGCAGATTGGCTTATCTGAGACTTACAAGAAAATGTCCAAGGTCGGGAAAAGTACAAGGTCAGGCAGGGGTGCTAATTCACGCAGACAGAACAAACACTGTTCTGAAATATCTGCAGTTGTTCAGAAGCACTGAGCTGCACAAATGACAATGAAGAAATGGCAGTGAGGAAGGGACTTCAAGAAACCCGTCAAGAACTAGAAATCATGGACTTGATGTTCAGCTATCTTGCAAGTTTCCACTTTTCTATCTTTTCTCTGAAGGGCTGTGCATACTGGCATAATCTTCCTGAAAATTATTTTGGCTACACTTAGCAAAGATGCTAAGTGTTTTCTACTCTTTGAATCTGATATGATATGTGAGAGGAATAGTTTTCAATATCCTTTGCAAGCATGGAAAATACATATTGTTTCTAGTAACCAAGATTGGAAATAATATAAATGCCTATCCAAAGAGGAACACTTGAGGAAATATTAATATGCAGAAACAATGGAAACCTGTTAAAAATACAGAATTGTTATGTGCTGATTTAATAAGATGCCCACTATAGGAAGTTGGAAATAATCCAGTATTTATCCCTGTCCTCTCTTCCAATTTTAGGCTTACATGTGCAGTTTATGTTGTTCATCTCTACTGGTCAGGCTGGTCTCAAACTCACAGAGAACCTCCTACCTCTGCCTCCTGAGTGCTGAGATTAAAGGCATGTGCCACCACATCCAGCCTAAACTCAGTAATTTTTAAGAGAAGTTGTTTTCTTCTACTAAAAATGACCGTCTGATTTCCTTCTTCTAATCTCTCTGTTTTTTAAAGATCATCTTTCTATTCATCCCGGCATATAATTTCAGAAGCCTTTAAATCCGTCTTCATTTAACCCACACTGTGGATCCTTTACCTGTGCCTGTTCTTCCTTCACAAAAGATTTCCAAAGTAATTCTTCCTCTTCCTCCTTCTCTTCCTCCTTCTCTGCTCCCTTTCCTCATGGCTGAGGTGACTGAACTGTGTCTTCTCAGTCTTCCTCAAAGCTTCATTCTCTTCGACACTCTCTTCCCGTCTCCATCCCTCCTCTTTACCCATTAATGCCAAACTCATTAGGCATATTATGTACCAAAATATTTATGGTACTTGATCCTAGATAAGCTTTTGCTGTTCATCTCCTGAGCCTCTTAGACCCTCCCCACACTCTCCCTAGGCTCTCTTACTGTGTTTCCCTACAAATACCAACTCTGCCAACTGGGTCCTCACCACTCCCGGCATAGAGCGCTTCTTTTTCCCAAGTCTTGGCCTTTGTTGGTCATGTTTATTTATATATATGAGAATTCAATATATGTATTCATCATATTCACCCCCTTACACTTATTAAACACTCCTTCTCCTGTGGAACTTTTCTTCTTTCCATCTCTCGTCACTCCCACTTTCTCATCTTTTTAAAAAATATTTTTAAAATTTTTTTTTAAATTATTTATTTATTTGAGAGAGTGAAAGGGGAGAGAAAGAGAGAAAGAGAGAGAGAGTGAGAGAGAGAGAGAGAAGAGAGAATGGGTACACCAGGGCCTCCAGCCTCAGCAAATGAACTCCAGACACATGCACCATCTTGTGCATCTGGCTTTATGTGGGCACTGGGGAATTGAACTCAGGTCCTTCTGCTTTGCAGGCAAAGGCCTTAACCCCTGTGCCATCTCTCCAGCCCCTCTCATCTTTTTTTGTTTCGTGTTTGTTTGGGTGACGCACTGAGTTTAGGTAGGGTTGCTGCATGAACATAGGTCTTAGCACATCTTTCCTCCTCAGCCAACCCTCAAAGACTCAAAGCAAATGCTACCTATTCAGTGATGTCAGTCTCTAAGGCAAAGTGTGGTAGAAATACATTTCTTAGACCTCTTTGCTCACTCAGAGGCCATGTTTGCAGAGATATGGACATCTTTGCACCCCATGCGCTTTTGTGTTTATGTGTTGGGAGTAAGTTGAGATAGGGAGGAATCAGATGTCTAGAACATTGTGGTTACTTGAGTGCAGTCATTATTGATTTTTTTATTTGGGTTACTTTCCAATGTAGGCCTCTCCCTTGGTAGGTAACCTCACTGAGAAAGCCAGAACCCTTCCAGCCTCTAGCTCTGCCTTCTATAGTCCTTGAGATATTCCAAAGTCA
>PVHP010021477.1:0-29348 GCA_004024765.1 Zapus hudsonius | reverse complement strand
GACAGACACCAACGATTTCCAACACAACCCAAAGCAGAAGTACAGAGACCCTCAAGATCTCAACAATAAAGCAGACTTAAAACTCACCCACCATGACTCAGAGAACTGAGTGGAAGAGGGGGTGGAAAGACTGTAAGAGCCATGGTGGAGGAGAATATCCAGAGCCATCAACTCCCTTCAACAACAACACACAAGGGGGTGTGTGTGGGGTGAACGGGGTCATCGCCTGTGCTATCCATAACCCCCTACCCCATAGACTGATCCAGTATGCCCACAGAGGCGGTTACCCTGTGGATTTGGGACAGGGAGGAGGGAAATGGGGATACCAACATAATATTTGCTCATACAATCTATCTAATTTTGGATAACAAAAATATTAATTTTTTTAAAAACTACCAATTTTCTGGGGTCCAAAAGAAAGTTATCAGTGGTCGTTTGAATTTAAAATGTTCTCTGTAGCTTCAAGTGTTTGTGCTGAAGCTTCCTACTAAGTCCTCAGCTAGTGGAATCTTTAGGGAGGAGTCCTGGAGGAAGATATGTTACTGGGAATCAGCCTTGAGGTTGATTTGTTCAGCCCACGGGGTGTTCAGATTGCTCTGAAGATGTGAGCTCCTTGCTATGCTTTATTCACCGTGATGAAGCTTCCCCTCAAAACTCTAAACCCAAAGTAAACCCTTTCCTCCCATGAGTTGCCAAGCCCCCCCCCCACATCTCAGTGAGAATGTGAGAAGATAACTACTACTGAAAATTGGTACCAAGAAGTCATTTTGTTATTGTGATGAACCTGACCCTTTAATTTTTGATCGTTTGGAACTGGTTTCTGGAAGGGTTTGGAATTTCGGTCTGGAGAAGCCTTGCAGTGCTGTAAACCGTTTGATGGTTCATCTTAGTGAGAATTTGAAAGACATAAATTCAAAGAAAAGTGTGGACTGTGAAGGTTTGGTTTATGAGGTTTCAGAGGGGAAAGAAAATTTTGTTATAAACTGAGCTATTGGTGAAAATTTTAGCAGCTGCTGTCCATGTTCTGAGAACGTGAGCAGAGTTGAGTTTAGAAGTAATGGCCTGGTGTGTTTGACAGGAAAAGTTTAAATCAGATAGCTGAGAAAAATATAAAGGTAGACACAGAAAGAAATGTAAGCAAGTTGGAAGTCTCAGGCCCAGGATGGTTTTAGGCTGTTTAAACTAAACTTAAAGATGAGCCAGCTGTTCTGCTCTGGGACAATGGGAAATATGCCCTTTGGGAGAAGCCCAATCCATTGATGGCACAAGCCTGTAAGAATTCAAATATAGGGCTGAAGAGATGGCTTAGCAGTTAAGGCATTTGCCTGAATGAAGAAGGACCAGAGTTCAATTCCCCAGTTCCCATACAAAGCCAGATGCACAAGAGGGCGTATGCAGCTGGAGTTCATTTGCAGTGGCTGGAGGCCCTGGAGCACCCATTCTCTCTGTGTGTCTGCCTCTCTCTCTCTCTCTCTCTGTCACACACACACACACAAATAAGTAAATAAAATATTTTTAAAAGCAGGGCGTGGTGGCACACGCCCTTAATCCCAGCGCTCGGAAGGCAGAGGTTGGAGGATCACCATGAGTTCAAGGCCACCCTGAGACTACAGAGTGAATTCCAGGTCAGCCTGGGCTAGAGTGAGACCCTACCTCGAAAAACATTTTTTAAAAATTCAAATATAAATTATTTTAAAAGGAAGGAGCCTGAAGGAAGAATTTCACTCTCAAGGTCAAACTTCATCACCATGCCTGCTCCCTGATTTACAAATTTGATAGCAGCATCCCAGCTGAGCGGGACTGATTTTGGAAGCATGACAGATGTAGGAAATAGGGTCATGAAGCACAACCATGGTTCCAGAAACCTCTAAAATGTGGCAATGAGAAACAGGGTCATGGTCCCTGCATGGAGAGGACCCTGTGAGGCCTTGCCATGGAGCTGTGAAGATGAGTCATGATTGCATTGGAGTGACCACAATATTTTGGAGACGCCAGGACTGTGAGATGGCCCTCAAGGAAAGCTTCTCGCTCTAGGTCAGGTGGACCTTCCTGCAAAGCGAGCAGCAGAGTGAAGAGGCGAAATTGGACCTTTTGGAGCCTATGGGATTTCACCACAAGTCCCAGATTGTGGGTACAAAGCTGCAAGATTTGATGTTTGCCCTGTGGGTTTTCTGTCTTCCCTTGTTTCAGTCTTTCCTTTCTGTGCCTTCTTTCTGCAATGGTAACGTTTACTCAGTGCCACTGTGTGTAGAAATATACAGCTGGTGTGTGATTTTATAGGACTCACACTTGGGATTGCCATGAGACGCAGGTGAGACTTTAGATTTTGGATTTTGGACTTTTGAACAGTGTTGGGACTGGTAAAGATTGTGGGAACTTTAAAGTTTGTATCATGAGAAGGTCATGAGTCTAGGGTGTCCTGGGGCAGAATGTGGTGGTTTGAATCAAGTTGCCCCCTGTAGCCTCAAGGGATTGTGATTAAGCTTCCTGCTTAGTAATAAAGAATAGGAGATAAAAATTGGCTAGGTGATTGAGACCACAGGGTCCTCTAAGTAGACACTTTTCCTAAAAGTGGGAAATGTCCTTGAGCCTGGGGAGGGGAGGGGGCTGTAGGAGGGAGCTTCTTCCTGATCTCTTTTTCCCTAAAGAAATCCTCCTCTAAAAACCTGGCCTGAAGATGTGAACAAGATTACAAGGTGCCTGGACACAGGCATGGAATCTGTGTTTTCCTTATCTCTTTATACCTGAAGGAATTCCTCTTACCTAGAAACCTGATAGGAAGTGAATAAGATTACAAGGTGCCTGGACACATGGTAAATGAACTGAACAGACTAACTAGTAAGAGAGTAGATAAGGTCTTACTAACTCCGAGTCAGTAACCTTGAACAGAATCCCATTTCTGGGTAACACTCTTGCAATGCAGTAGTGTTGCATTTTTTCCTTCTTTAAAGCTCTATAATAAAACCTTTCTGTGCCTTACCCTTTATGGTCTGTGGATTTCATTCTTTGAATTCACAAGACAAGAACCTCGAGGCCATTGTCTCATTGGAATTTGTACATGACCCTAACTAGTACCCTAACTCCAGAGTTAAAAGCCCAACCAAGAGCCAAAAAGGGATCTTTCAATCTCAAAAACACCCCAAAAAAAAAAAAATAAATAAATAAAAAATAAAAAAAAAAAACACCCCAAATGCCCATATTATTTCTCCCCAGCTAATGAATTCTTCAGGAGGTGGAGTCTTGTGGATACTGGGGGAAGGCCTTGAGGTTGATGAGTTCAGCCCTCTGAGTGTTCAGAGTTAGCAGGCTCACTCAGACTGCCTTCCAGTTTAGTGTGAAGATGTGAGCTCATGTTTCTCCACCATGAGGAAACTTCCCCTCAAAACTGTGAGCCTCAGAGGGGAGGAACCCATAGCTGGAACTGGGATCCAAGCCAAACTCCTATGGAGACCAAGAATCTGGACTCCAAGGGGAAGCGTCCACTAACCAAAGAGAGTTTACACCCATTACAATCTCACCAAATTAACAATGCTTATCCCATTCAATCTACGCTGATCTCACTCTCCCTTGGAGAATCTGTCTTTTATTTTTCAGAAGGCAGCTAGACCTAAAGACCTAAAGAGAGTTTACACCCATTACAATCTCACCAAATTAACAATGCTTATCCCATTCAATCTACGCTGATCTCACTCTCCCTTGGAGAATCTGTCTTTTATTTTTCAGAAGGCAGCTAGAACCGAGGACAATCCAACTCTACCAACAAGACCAGAAATGATATCAAACTTCCTGACAGAAGATGAACCACCCTTGACACAGCAGCGAGGACCCAGGTGAAACCACAGATGAAGTGGTGAGGTTAGTAAGAGGGCTGCTTCCACAGCAAACCTGACAACCTGCGCCAGGATGATGGAGACAGACACCGAGGAGACCCAAACATTCCAAAGCAGAATTCCAGAAGCTGGGGCTGGAGAGGTGGCTCAGCGGTTAAGGCACTTGCCTCCAGTGCCTAAGGCCCAGGGTTCAGTTCTCCAGTACCCACATAGGCCAGACCCACAAGGTGGTGGCCCTGGTGCTCTCTCTCTCTCTCTCTCTCTCTCTCTCTCTCTCTCTCTCTCTCTCTCTCTCTCTCTCTCTCTCCTTAAAAATGAATAAAATAAAATATTTTTTTAAAAAAAGATGTGTGCTCCCATGCCAGGCAAGATCTGTTAAAAAAAAAAAAAAAAAGAATTCCAGAAGCTGCTAAGAGCTCAACACTACAGTAGACTTAAACTCATTTACCATGGCTCAGGGAATTTTGCAGAAGAGGGGGCAGAAAGGTTGTAAAAGCCATGGGGTGGGGGTGGGAACACCCAGAGGTATTGACCCCCTCCCCCCATGATGGGCTGCTGCTGGAGACCAGGGTGAGGTCAGCAGAAGGAAGAGGAGCATTCCTGGCTGAAGACTCTCTTCATGCAAAGAGAGCACAGAATTACGTAGCCAGTTTGGGGTGAAGTAGCAAGTGACATATGGGGGGCAGAGTACAAGGCCATAGGGCAGGAAATGGAGAACTGGAACCTTGGGGGCAGGTACATAGCGAAGGGTCTGCTAAGCACGGCTAAAGAACCTGCACTTTGGTGTGGGCACATCAAAGATTTTGTGATGAACTTGGGTCCTGGATTTGGGTATTGGCCCAAGATGCTAAATCTATACCCAGAAGGCTTATGTAGAGGCTAGAATTCATCACAGTAACGGAGACCTGCAACAAGTGCATTCCACATGAACTCCGTGTTCTTCCGAAAAGGAGACCTGCATGTCCTTCCTCATCTTTGTCCAGACAGTGAGGCCTCCACACAGCATTCCTCCTTAAACAGAGCCAAAAAGAGAAGTCAAGTCCGCAGCAGGGGCTGCTTCCAAGAATAAATCTAGGAGTGTTGAGAGGAGAAAAAAGAAAGAAAAGACACATTTGTGAATCATCTAAAAATACATTCCGTGGTGAAGGACACACAGGTACTTTCTGCTTCTCAATGTCGTTAAAAGAACAAAACACAGCTTGTCCCCATTACTACCAAAGTGGATTTCTAAAGAAACAAAAAGCCAAGGGCAGCACAGTTGAATGAGGGGCCAGAGCTCAGGATGTGCTGGGAAACAATGACTAAGGGATCCAGGCAAAGCCCAGGCGATTAAGAGAGGGGTGTGCACAGGAAATATGGTGGTGCCAAAGGTGGGAAGAGGTGAGGAAGGGTCTAGAAGTCACAGCTCTGCCCCGCAGCTCAGACTGGATTTGCTCAATCTACAACATCACCCGATATTCTGTTCCTCTCTGAAGGAGGATGGAATCCATGGTCCTTTGCTGGCCTTCTACCAAAGATTCTGAATGCAATCGAAAAAGAAACCTTTCCATAGTTTGAACACAGAAGTGATTTATGATGTCAGAAAGCCTGAAGTAGGAGTGGGCTGCAATCCAGCCACAAAACTTCCATTTTATGACGGAGGCCCTGTTTACAGGTCCTGAGCATTCAGTGTGACCTACGGTTCGGTATAGGAAGTCTTTCCATGGAGCTATGTGTTGTCACAAATTTGTTTGCCTTTTTTAAAGCCAGAGTGATTTATTTTTCCTCTGTTCTTTCTGTGAACGGATCTTTCATAGTCTCCCATGGCTTTTATGATTTCTCTTCAAACGACCCTCAGGCCAGGATTACCAGTGACCATTTAACTCCTCAGATCTCCCAGAATTCCTTCTAGAGCCATTCTCCTCTGGAGCTTTAAACCCAGCTTAGTGAAAAAGAAATCGGGTGGGCAGGATACAAACCTATGAGCAACCACTTTGGACCCTGAGGTAGGAGGATTGTGAATTCAAGTTAAACTGTGTTGCCAGTTACTATCTCAAAAACAAAAGGAAAGAAAGTGACAAAGAAAGAAGGGAAAGAAGGAAGGAGAAAGAAAGCAAAAAGAACAGAAGGGAAGGAAAGAGGGGAAAAGGAAGGGAAGGAGAAGAAAACAGGATGGGAGGGGGCTGGGGAGGAAGGAGAAGGAAGAAAAAGGGAGGCAAAGGGAAAGGAAGGGAAGAAAGGAAAGGAAAGGAAAAGAGAAAGGCGGAAGAAAGAAAAAGAAAAGAGACCAACTTACGTTCTTCTTGAAGCTTGCCGACTTTTGAACTGAAGCTGCTTGGATACACAGATCTTCCCATCAGCTCTAGCTCCCTGTTTCCCTTTTTGAGGCCTGTGTCATCATCGGCAAAGGGTCCCCTTTAATTCTCCCATTAGTGAGCAAGGCAAACCCCCAGATACCATTTGAGAGGATGAAGCCTTGGGAAAGAACCTTAGATGGAAGGGCATCGGGGGAGGTGGGAGTGCACTCCTGGGGGACAGAGAAAAGCCCCCATAGGCAGTCTGCACATCCCAGGGTCCCCCTATGGTTCTGCCAATCGGTTCCACTGAGGGGCCCATCAGAGGGCCCAGGGTTCCACACAGTGCAGCAAGGCCCCTGTGTGAGCATTTCACTTGCTCTATATTTAGATGGGATGCCCACCCAGCAGCCTGACCACACCCTCCCCCAGCACTGCTGGCTAGGGTACTGGCAAGGTGCCCACCCTGACTATACACAGTGGAGCTCAAACTGCAGGACCCAGGAGGAAAGTGTCTCTCTGCCCCTCCCCCAGATAAAGGCTCTGGCTCCTGGCTCTTCCTCTCCCAGATAGGAAGGGAGAACCTAGGAGAGTAAACACATCAGAGGCAGAAGCACCAGCAGCCCTCACCCAGGACCCAGCATTGTAGTGTCTTCCTACACAAGCATTCCTGTGCGTGTTTCATTTGATATTGTTATTGTAGATGTTTGCCATAAAGCAGGCCTTTGAAGCTGCATCAGCATTGGACCCCTCAAAACTTCGCTCTGTCCCCAAAAGCATTACAAACAGGAAAGAGAAGTAACATAAGGAATGCAGAGAGGGAAGTTCTCGGAATAAAATTCAAAGCTGAAAATGATGTTTGCTTTTGCAGTAGAAGAGATTCCAGATCTGGGTGTCTCAGGACCCTCCTTTCTGCCCCACCAGGGGATATCTAGCCTTCACTACCTAATGTGGGGCTAGAAAAAGCCACGATGCTGTGCCTGATTCCTCCTGGCAGCCAGGAAGGGCGGCCGCTGCCCCAGTGGCTCAGGAAACAGGTGCTTCCTCTGGGGAAGAGCACCTCCCTGTCCTCCTCAGGAGGAGATTGCTCTGAGCTCAGCACGACGGACACTCTGCTGGAGGGGACAAGAAGGCACCCTAAGTCAGACAAGCAGGATGATGGGTTTATTTAGCTAACTTTGCTCCCTGCCTAGTGCAAGAGTCAAGGTAGAGAATGGAGGCTCAGAGCTCAAGCCTTCAGGAATGTCACTCCTGTGCAGAGCTTTGTTCTTGCCCCAAGCAGGTGCAGATGTGCTGTGACTACGAGCGCGACACAAATAAAGAAGGCTTACCTCTGTATCCCGTGCTCTGTGTCCACCCCAGCTTCTTAAACTGTGGGCCATGGCACCTTACGGGATCCCAATACTGAATGAGGGGGGTTATAAGAATGTTGGCAGCAATAAAAGATCTATGAGTGTGCGATGAATAAAAAGCAACTCAGAGCCAAGCCCGCAGTGGATCTGAGGTGTTTCTGGCACACCCACACAGGTTGAACAATAAGACATTACATGGTTCTCAACACACAACACGCAGGCTGATATGTTACACATGCAACCTAAAGCTGCCTGAAACACCTCGGCTCAGATCTGAGACTATTTCCTGTGATGCACTCCTGTGGTTCCACTGTACGTGTGCAAGTTTTCTTCTCTTATAGAAACAATTACAGAACACGTAGACTTTAAGTATGGCTCCACGGTTATGGCTCAGCATGTCAGCAACAAATTATATTTTTGGATTTGTGTCATGTTCAAATGCTGGATTTTAAAAATTGCTGTTGGATTTACTGACTTGAGGTCCATAAAAATTTGTTCCGTGAGTTTTGGCTTGAGATTAGGACAGAACTTCTGACAATTTATGAACTGTACCTCAACATACTTCTGCCATTTGTACTACGTATTGATGCGAAACATTGACAATTATGAAACTAGAATAGCACCAGTTCTAGAAAGCACGAAAGATGCTCTATATTTTCTATGTCAAATATTAAGCCAATATTTAATTCTTGTTATAAAAGTAAGGATATCAAAGTCCAGGGAGTTGGCTGGTGGTTGAGCGCACTTGTTACTTAAGTATAAGGGCCTCTTGGGCCAAAGACCGCCAAGTTCAACTCTCCAGAACCCACTGGAAAAAACACTGCTAGCTATGGTCATGCATGCATGTTTGTAACCCCAGCAGGTAGAGACTGGAGAGTCTCGGGTGCTTGCTCACATCTAACACTTCTGGGTCGAAGGAGAGACCCTGTCTCATGGAAGAAATATGCAGAGGAGCAATGAGAGAAAAAAATACCAGACATCCTCCTCTGGCTTCTGCACACACATGCACGGGGCACCTACATCTGCACACACACGCATGCATACACCACACATGACCCGTACCATGCCATATACATGTTTTTTGCTCATGCACACAAACAGAATAATCTTTAATAAACAGTAAAGTTTTACGCATACTAAAGAACCATTTTAAATACATATTTCTTGACAATTTAGTATTAGTAAATGTTTACTTTATGTACCTGGTACACCCTGGGTTGTACAAAAAACATCTCAGTGTGAAAAGGGGTTGTGTCATGGTTTGATCCAGGTGTCCCCCACAAACAAATGAATGTGTTCTGATAGATCGATCCTCAGCTGATGGCAGTTTGGGTTTTATAACCTCGATGAAGCTGTGTTGTTGGGGGCAGGCTTATGGGGGTTATAAGCCAGCTTCCCCTTGCCAGTATTTGGCACACCTTCCTGCCGCTGTTTGCAGTGCTGTGGCAGAGGTGATGTCCAGCCCTCTGCTCATGCCATCGTTTTCCCTGCCAGGATGGAGTCTCCCCTCGAGTCTGTAAGCCAAAAACAAAATAAACCCATTCCTCTACAAGCCACTTTTGTTTGGGTTCTTTCTGCACAGCAGCTAGAAAGCTGACTGCAACAGGTTGCAAGCAGAAGAACTTAAAGAAACTGGGCTGCCGACAGGCCAGGATTACAGTTCTCTCCTATCCCTTCTGCCCCTCCCCAAAGTATGAGGCATTTACTGCTCAAGCTGACATTTGAACCTCACCAGGTCTCCTCTGTCTCCAAACCCATTCCCCTGCAGCCCCTCTCTAAGCTTTCCCTCTTTCTGGATACACCCCTTGCAAGAGGCACAAGCTGCAGGCTCCCAGGGAATGAACTCCGCTGGAGTGGATCGAGGTGGTGTCCTTGTCTTCCCTAAAGTCCTCTGTCTCACACCAGGGCTCCACTTCAGGATGTCTGCCCCAGATGATGGCTCAGGCAACCTTGTGTTCACTGTAGAGCAAACAAACGCGCCCAGCAGCTCCTTTTCTTTTGAAGGGAATACAACCTGATTTTGCACAAAGAGTGCTTATTTCTTCTGTTAAACAATAGTTGAGTCGACCTGGAGAAAAAATAACCTCGGCATTATTTCCTTCAAGGAAACAGTGCCTTCTCCCAACGGTTTGATTCTGATATGAAACCTGTCATACCCAAATAAAGATTGAGGAGAAGTTTCAGTATGACACCACAGAACGTTTTTAGGGCTTAGAAGAAGAATAAAGCCGGAGCACCTTCTGGGCACCAGCAACACACTTTGCTCTCTTTTTCCCCAGAATAGTTTTCTCTGCTATTTCATATGTTCCCTATTCATTATGCACTGTGAAAGTGGTAAGGTGGTTATCAGTTAGCTATTGATAGAAGAGTGTTACATAAACTCAGAGGCATACATACAAGTAAAGCCTTTATTTCTCCCTCATGTATCTGTGGATCTGCTGGGGCTCACTGATGTACACTGGATTCAGGGGGAGTTGACTCCACCCTGCAAACTGACTCCAAGTCTCCTCATGTCTCTTTCAGCCTCTGTGCACCAGCGTTTATTTTTTGAGGCAGGTTGCCTCCATGGCAAAAAGTGGGGGACACATGAGAATAAACTCAATCATATGAACAGGTCAAGCCTCTGCTAACACTCCAGAGGCTGGCCAAGCTCAAAGCAAAGAGCTAGACTACTAGGACAGAACAATAGATTCCACCTCTTGGGAGAAACTGCAGAATTGCATAGCAACCTGTGCAAAGACAGGAATGAAGGGCTGAAATAATGTCCCCAATCATCAGGAGGGAGGGGACAGGAAGGGTGGTAAAAGGAATAATGTTTTAGGTCCCTCCTTCCTACCACACACTCTCTTATATGTTTGGGGCTTGTATTTTCATTACTTCTCTTAAGGACCCTGTGTTGTAGATAGAAAGTTGACATCCATATATAGAAGCTGCTAAGCCACTGAACCGGGATTCATCCCTGGATATGACAAACTCCAAACAATGCCACCAGATCTAGGAGCCCAGGTAGCACCTGCTGCTGCTATGTCCTCACCTTTCCAAGCTACCGATAGATAGTTCTGGGCTGGGAAAAAGAAACCTGGCATCTCTTCAAATGCAGGCTGCTTAAATAAAGTAGGGACATTATGCTTGAAGCAATCATTGTAGCCCAGCGACCTGTGCTCGTCAGCATTGGACTGTAGTTTCTCTGCTTATTACTCCCCACACTCTTCCAGGTACTTAGCAGTGGCTATGGGATTCATATTACCCCACCTGATGCCCAGGCTTTCATAGGTCCAGGAGCTGTTCTCGAGAGCGGTGTAGGTAGCTCAGATTTGTTCATCTTTTAAGTCCTTTCCTACACTTACCTCATCGTGTGTTTGCACAGAAGGTGATAAAGGAGGGAGAAGACAGCACTGCCAGAGAATGCCCCAGATACTGCTGTGGATTCCTGGCATCAAGGTTTGGTCCACAAGCAAGCTCTTAGGAAGAGCAGAGCAGGACACAAGTATATGGATCGGGTCTGAGATTAGGTGGTGCTGAATAAATATTTGTCAGAGGAATGAATTCATCAAGCAGGATCTCCCACCTGTGCGGAGCAGCTGCAGGATTTGGTGTGCGTGGGTGTCTGCACTTGAAAGGATGGTGCATCTGCACCATGTTCCTCACTAGGAGAAAAACATCCTCTGAGATTCATTCCTCCTCCTTTCTCACATCTGTTGACCCCCTCAGCCTCCTGTGTGTGCCCTGGTGATGACTGCTTGTCCCTGATCAGGTCACATGGGATCCTTACAGTCCCCTACCCTTATCTTACCTTGCCTTTCACCCAAGGATATCACCTCAGGCAGGTCAGAGCCATTGGTGAGTCACGAAGTCAATTTAATCATGGCAGCAACTTTGCAAAAATATCAGAAAAGATTCAAAAGCATCATATAATAAAGGCATTTCCATGAAGTTTTTCTTCAAACTAGATATAGCCATGAATATATCTATTCCTCAAAGGGTTGTGATGTCACTTTTTGTAACATAAGAGTTAAGGTGAAATAAGTTTGAAAAACCCTTCTGTGATGTTTTCATTGACAGAACGTTCCATTTATAAATTCCGTTATTACATCTGCTCATTCTCTACTCCTGCGATAGCACTGTGCACAGCTCATTTGGTTCCTTGGGCATGTCTCCTAGGGCAGCAGGTCAACTACATAAAAGAGTGATATTAGTACATGATAAATCCTGGTTTCTGCTCACACACATACAGTCCGTCAAGTGTGGATGATAGATAGTTACACAGGCAGAGCAACCGACATTCTCACACTTGAATGGGAAGTAAGACAGGTGAATTTCACATACGAGAAAATACAGAACAGAGACATCATGAGTGCAAGAACTAGAAACTCACACATAGAAGTGTCTACAATTCCTGGACCAGGGAGATGGATGGCTCCGTGGTCAAGGGCACTTGCTTCCCCAGTGCCCATGTAAACTACATGGCATGTGCGTCTGGAGTTTATTCACAGTGGCAAGAGGCCCTGGCGTACCCATTTCCTCTCTCTCTTTCTCAAATAAATAACATTTAATAATGATATTTTTAAAAAGGAGTTTACGCAATTTGGTGCAAGAAACTTGAGACATTGAATTAATCTTATGAAATCGACTCAATTTGCAGAAAGATTTGGCTTTCCTTCAGACTACAAAATTGCATCCCAGAAAGAAGAGCTACATGGTCAAAAGAAGCGCTTGAGGGAGTGCAGATTGCTAGCTCCAGGCTCCCCTCTGGGCCTTCAAACACAGCAGGTCAACCCCAGCACTGCTGATACTGTGACCTGGACAATTCTTTCAGGGGCGTACACTGCTATACCACATGTCGGTGTTTGGGGGTGTCCTGGGGCCTCTACTCAGTGATGCTAGCAGCACCCCGTTACAAGTTGTCCTCTGCTCATGAAGCTCTGGAATTCACAGCACCACAAACAGTGTCATGAAGTGAGGCAGGATTGATGAGCTCCTCTCCACTGTGACCCCTTGGCCCACACACTGGCCCTGCTGGAGGGTCCAAAACCAGCACTTGGGAGCTCAGCCTCTGGGGCTTATGTTCTTGACTCACGCATGACTCACCTCTTATCTGATGGCCTAGTCCTCTGGTAATGTGAAGGAAGAACAAAAATGCCAGCAGACCATAGGTCTAAAAGTTGTGTAAAGGGCAAGTGTGTACATCCCGACCCATGCTGGGTTACAAGAACATAGACTGCCCACGTCATTTATCATAAAAGGGAAAATGCAAAGAAAAGCCATCAGTGGTGGCCCCTGCTCTGAACCCTGAGTCCCCTGTCCCCAAAGTACTAAAGAAATGTCCCCTAGCCAGTTAGTGTGCAAGCGTGTCTGCACCCTAATTCCAAATTCCCAGGTGTTGTCAGGATGGGAGCTTATGACAGACCAGGGCCACCGTTCACAGAGCATGGCAGCCCTGTGGCACCTGGTTCCAGAGGACATCCAGGGCTCCAGGGTTAGTCACCTCATGGTTAAGACAACTACCAGAGAAGATGGGGCAAAGTGGACAGAGACAGTGTCTGCGGAGGTCCTCTGGGACACACCGCTGGATTTCTTGCCACTTTCAGAACATGATCCCAGAATTCCTCAAGACTCTGTCAGCCGGGTCACTGTGCCTTCCCTTTGAATCTGGGCTTTACGTCAGTCAGAATGACCAGGAAGCATGTGCAAACGCCACCATGCTAGAAACTAGACCTAGGTCTTAAAAAGAGAGCTCATTCACCCATATCTCTCTGATGTTCACTTGTGGGTCTGCCAACGTAGAGACCCTAGTACTCCTGGAGAGCTCCTGACTGGAGTCAGTACCCAGTGGGCAGCCAAGCGAGTGAGCCATGGTGGAAGTTCCCTCTCTGGCCCCTCATCTAATTGTTTCAGCTTATCTTGTGTGCAGCAGAGACGAGCCCTCTAATAGCACACTTCACATATTGCACACCCACGTGTAATTGCAAGAGAGGCACTGTGTTTGGAGGTAAACCGTGATGCAGTGTTCACAGCACTGTTGAGTTTACCCAGAGAGGCCATGGCTGGTAAAAGCCCTTGGGAAGCCAGAGGCAGCCTAATCAGCTCTACTTTGTATTATTCTGAGGTATCCAGGCAGGAAAGCCATGGTCACCACGCCAAGTCAGCAGCTGGCTGGTGTTCAGGGAAGGGTGAGGAGGTGACTACAGACAAGCCCCAGGATCCAGGGTGGAGAAGAGGGGGGCAGAGGAGAAGGAGCCACAGGGCTAAAGGTGACCCTGTGAGGTTGTCTGAGACCCTTCCTCCAGACAGCTGTGTGAAGAATATTGATTTTATTTTAAAAGTTCCGAGGAAACAAATGTCAGCATCTAGCAGTAAGTTTGAATTATTCTATCTTCTCAGTCGGGAAGTTATAAACCAAGTCCCTCTGGTTTCCTCTTTACCCTATATTTTTGGGGTTGTGGTGTCAGAGAAATTAGAATGTGTAAAGAGAAAACAACTTCGGGGAGTCGCCTAGCAAGGAAAAGCCAAAGGCAGCTGAAGGACAGGCAGGAGCCAGACATGATGGGAGACAAGTTCACCAGCCACCTGTGTATTCTAGTACATCCTTGGCCACACTGCGTGGCCCAGAGGGTGTTTCCAAAGGTCCCATTGCTGCAAAGGGTTGTTTTGTTCTTTTTAAACACACTTCACACACACACAAATGAGAAAGGGGAAAAAACCCACATCTTCTCTCTGTTTTTATTTATATTTTATAAACAGAGTAGAAATCTGACAGTTGCAGTTCTTTGGTGAGAGAAATCATATAGGACTTGGCACATCAAGGTGTGTGAACACCACCAAAAAGGTCTTTCTGAACCAAGTCCAATGTCAGCCATCGCCTTCCCGCAGGTTTTCTTTGTTGGCGTGCAGAGAGGGTTCTCAAGCGGTGGACATGCTTTCCACTTTTCTAGAACAATGGAGCAGCTGAGAAGCTGGAGGGAGTTGGGCTGCAAAGATGGCGTGAAGGAATGGAAAGACAACATTGTAGTTAACCGTATTTCTACCATCGTGCCAGCTCATTGCAAAATGAAGAGCAGCGTGTCCTGTAGACATTGTGTTAGCCCACCGCCACCCCCAGCTGAAGCCTGTCCCACCCTGTGGGCATCCTGGCTTTGCTGGGGACACTGGGCTAGAGCCTCTGGCACATGTGCCATCAGAATCATCAACTGCTGAACATGTCCAGCGAGAATGTCCTCTGGTGACTAAGGCAGGAAAAGCACATAGTAACTGATTCCACTGTTTGCATAAACATGACAAAGACCCCCGTCCCAGCTGTCCCAGTGGGACCTCGCTTGTTTTCTCCTCCAGCCACCTAGCACACAGCCCTCTGTGAGATAGAAAAGGGCACCAGACAGACAGACAGACAAGTCCTGACCTGGAGCCTTCTCTTGCCTTTCATTGACTCAATGCCTTGCCCCAGTTAGTTTAGAGTCCAGTAGTGCACACTTGTGAAGACACTCCAAAGTCAAGGTCAAGGTCAAAGCCAGCAAGGAATGCTGCTTTGCAAAGGGAATGGCTACATTAGAGCCAGCTGCTAAACCAATCAAGTAACACAAGTCCTCTTGCCAGGGGTTCGTCTTGTCCTACGAACAGGCCCACGGAAGAACACAGAAAGTGACGGTCCTCCACGGCCAGTTGTTGTATCTTGCACACAACAGCTACACTCTGTGCTGTCTGGACTGCCTTCTCTTCAATATTTGACCCTGCAGTCAGCCATCTATCCTGATCTGGGGTTTTGAAAATACAGCTACTTGTGACAGTTACCTTCACCTTGCTGGGACTAAACACCTGCCCCAAAGCAGCTGATGGGTTTGTTTTGGTGTCAAGGAGAAGCTTCAATCACGGCATGAGTCGAGGCTGGATCACATTTTTTCACAGCAACAAAACTGAGCTGAGCTAGCACTGGTCCGTGAGGCACTAACAAACCTCAAGGCAAGCCTCCGCCTCCTGCATTGTGCACTGCCACCAGCTGAGTCTATAAGAGACACTTGACTCAAGCCGCCACACTACTGTTCCTAATCAACTCTCAGAAAGCCCAGTGCCCGGGCTGGAGAGATGGCTCAGGGAATAAGGCACTTGCCTCCAGTGCCTAAGGTCCAGGGTTCAATTCCCCAGGACCCACATATGCCAGACCCACAAGGTGGTGGCCCTGGTGCGCTCTCTCTCTCTATCTCTATTTGAAAATGAATAAATAAAATATTTTTTTAAAAAAGCAAGCCCAGTGCCCATCCCAGAGGACAGGAGTGCCAGGCTGGGATGTGAGGACTTGGGAAAGCTGGCAGCTTGAGGGTCCTGAGCAATGGGGGAGTTCTTGGTCCCCATGAACTTTGATTCACAAAATATCAATGACTTAGGTGTCACACAAACATTTGTGTTTACTTGTCCTGAGGATGTTTTAGAAAAGCACCTGTTTCCTGAACCACATTCTTCAGAGTGCCAGTTTGATAGCTTCGCCTTCCTTTTTTATCCCCACCTACCCCACAGAACGCTGGGTAAATCCAGCAATGTCACAGTTTGGTTTGTAAAAATAGTGACTGGACAGTCGGGCTTTCAATAACTCTCTAACTATGAGAAGAAGAACTGGTCACAGTCTAAATGTGCCCCAGTGGTGATGGGTCTTGTGTGAGTCTCCTACTCACGGTATGCGTGGACTTAATGGTGGGTCATGGTAGGAAAGGGTCGATCTATTCACAGCTTGGTCGTGACTGTGATTCACCACTTAACCTTTTAGTCAAGTAGTGCTAGTTGACATCATGGGGACGAGGACCAGTGACCAGGACATAACAGTGTTTCCAGGATGTTCCATGTAGTGATCAGAAGAGACATTAAAGCTACGCAGCCTGTCTTGTCTGTAATTCTCTAGGTCTGTTTGGGCACCTTTCAGGTATTCTTGTAGGACAATATTCTACAGACTTTTTGTCTTTTTATTGACATCAATCTCAAAGCCTGTGAAACAGCCTCTCAGCCTCAGAAGTCAGTCACGGGCTGGGGTCTCAGAATGAGTTATACACCCCAAAGGATGTGTCAGAAGGCAGCCTGAAGCTTTAAGTCAGAAAACCTGCATTCAAACTTCCAATGCCTCTCTTCTTGTTTCTTTTTAAAAAATATTTTATTTATTTGAAAGCAGAGAGAGGCAGAAAAGAGACAGAGAGAATAGGTGCACCAGGCCTCCAACTGCTGGAAACGAACTCCAGATGCATGCGTCACTTTGTGTATCTGGCTTTACATGGTCACTGGGGAATCCAACCTGAGTCGTTGGGCTTTTCAGACAAGCACCTTTAACCGCTGAGCGGTCTCTCCAGCCGTCTCTTCTTGTTTCTTGATGGTGTGGTGTTAGGAAATCGTGTCTTCTATCTTTAGCCTGGTTTCCCCGGTTTGAACAGTACTTTCTGCCAGAACTCTCGTGATTTTCTGTGCAGCATGTGACTCACAGCTGAGACACACTGACTGTTCATTCTATTCTCTTCCCGGCCTCACACACCACACAAGAGGCCAGCGGAAGGTGGGGTGGGGGTGGGGTGGAAACTGCTGGAGGCTTGGGGGGGGGTTGGTAGGCAGACCTTCTGCTGGATTCCTTCCATCAGCCTCCTTGCATCAGACCATAGAGGCAGAACACATTGCTGTGTTTGAGAAGCTCGCTGCTCAGCTGCTTATATGCTACCTGGACACAAGGAGCAGATCACAGAGACACACATGGGTCAGTCTGGGGCAGAGAAAACTGGGAGGACATAGGTAGCCAGGGCTGAGGTTTTCATCTCCCTCTGCCCAGGGACCTCTCCTCTGCCAGGGATCCATTCTGAAAGTCCCTCCCCCGGGTGCTGTCTGTAGTTCACAGGCCTGTCTCACAAGCGGGCTTCCACGGATGGGCTTAGACATGCTCAGGTCATGTGGCTTGGAGGACATCTTGGGCGCTGTGCAGGTTAGATATTGGACTATAAGTATAGTATAGGGCATTAGTTTTGAGTGAAGAAAGTAGCATCTAGTGTTTTGTCATTTATTATTATTATTATTATTATTATTATTATTGAATGAAAGAGGCAGAAAGCTGAAACCTTTCCAAAAATCTCACCTCCCCATGATTACAACTATTGGTGAATCTTTAATGTGAGCATTTCAGGGCTAGGAAGATGGCTAAGTGGTTAAAGCACTTTATTGCAAAGCCTAAGGACCAGGGTTCAATTCCCCAGTACCCATATAAAGCCAGATGCACAGGTGGTGCATGCGTCTGGAGATTGTTTGCAGTGGGTAGAGGCCCTGGAACACCCATTCTCTCTCTAAATATATCTGTCCCTTTCTCTCTCTCTCTCTCAAATAAATAAAAATATTCAAAATATTTTGAAAAATTGTGAGCATTTAAGCTCTTCCTTGTTAAAAACTGAGTTTCTCTAACTTATTCCTTGTATTACATTTTTATTATTTATTGTCAAGCAGAGAGAGAGAGAGAGAGAGAGAGAGAGAGAGAATGGGCACACCAGGGCCTTTTGCCACCGCAAACCAACCTCAGACACATGTGCCACTTTGTGCATCTGGTTTTGCAGTCATTGGGGAATTGAACCTGGGCTGTCAGACTTTTCAAGCAAGCGCCTTTAACCGCTTAGCCATCTCCTCAGCCCACTTCCTTTCTTGTTGTACAGTGTCTTTCAGTGAAACAAAATACCTGACTAGTGGTTTCTATTTTTAAAAAACATCCCAAGTTGACCCAAATCTATAGATTCTGGATGAGCCCGAGGTAACACAGGTGAGTCCTCGCTGGAGGAGCAGCTGGGCATATCCACCACATCCTAGGAGGAGGAATGCCCACAAGCTGGCCCTTCCTTGGACTCCAAAACTTGGCAGAGCAGAGGAATGATGAGTTGTTCATCCAGATTTCTGCAATCACAGGACAAACACAGGTGCAAAGACAGACTAGACAGGCCAAGTCGTCCTTCCTCCCTCGCTGCCTGACATTTCTACATGCTCTGGGCGTCCGTCCAGATGACATGACCTCTCAAGGGCAGTCTCATTTCAAAGAGGGTGGAGGTGGGGCCTGCAATTACAACATACTGTATCACTATGAATTAAAGTATTATTCAATTAGCGCAGTGTGCATTTCAGGGACTTACTTCTGCTGCGTAATTGAGAACGTTTTGTGTACACAGCTTGGCTGAGTGACTAGAGACGTTCCAGGGCCTCCGATGACGCTTCTCTTGCACTTGGCAACCTTGCCAGCTGCCTGCTGTTCTGAGGCCTATTTCACCAAGAACGTGCCAGCCCTTGTAACTCCCAGGTTTGGCTTTTAAAGCAGAAGTGGACACCTCTCGTTTGACGGGAAGCCAGGAAAGTCTTGTGCTTATGCTGCCAATTCAGGAAGGGGAGACAGCAGAGCACAGGCTTGGAGCTGGAGCAGAAAGGAGCTGCTGGCCAAAGCGTTCCTGCAGCAAGAGTCAAGAGCCAGCTTCCCGCCACACCCGTGTCTTCAGCCATGCTTCCAGGGAGGGCAGGACACCTGGGAGGTCTGCTCACCTGCTTTCCCATCCTAGGCTGGAACTCACTCACTGCCTACACCAGTCAAAATTCTGCAGACTGACAGCTGAGCAGACAGAAAAACTGGAGCTGGCCAAGCTCAAGCTTGGGGGCTGTACCCATCTGCAAAGGCTGCCATGACAAAGTCCCAAGGGCTGCATGGATTAAACAACATAAATTTACTCCCTCACAATTCTGGAAGCTGGAAGGGTAAGATCAAGGTGTCCACAGGGTTGGTTTCTTCTAAGGCTTCTTGTCACAGCTTGTCAATTACCATCTTTTCCCTGTGTCCTCGCATACCTTCCCCCACTGTCTGTGTCTTAATCTCTCTTTATAAGGACTCATCACATTGGACTGATTTGGGCCCATCTTTATAAACTCATTTTAGTTTAAAGGCCCCATCTCTAAACATATTTACATTCTGAAGGCCTGGGGGTTAAGGCTCCAACTTGTGAGTTTTAGGGAGATCCAATTCATCCCATGTGAGGCATATATCAAGGGGTCCCTCTTCAGCAGGGACCTCTGCTCAATGATTGCTTCACCTGAGTTTCACTCAGTGCATCGTCCAGGATCCAAATGGAAACAAGAACACACGAGAACACATAAGGTCCGATGCAGCTACATGGTCACCGAAGGACTGTTACCTCCTCACTGATTACCACTCCTGGGCCACACTTGGGAGGCAGAGGTTGGAGGATGGCTGTGAGTTCGAGGCCAGCCTGGGATTACAAAGTGAGTGCCAGGTCAACCTGAGCTAGAGTGAGACCTTACCTTGGGAGAAAAAAAGAATGAACAAAATCCCTGAAGCTCTGGGAATATACATTTATATTCAAACCACCACAGACCTTAATCTCGGTTCATTGAGGTCAGATTAGCAAATTTAAAAAATACATTGTATTTGATTACTTACAGTGTATATGCAGGGTGTGTGTGGTGTATGCACTGTGTGTACATCTGCAACTGGAGTGTCCTGTTCTTCAGCGAAGCTGGCTGACCAGAGTGTCCCAGTGATCCACCTACCTCTGCCCACTCAGTACTACGGGTTCAGGCAGGCACAGCCATCTTTGGCTTTTCACTTGGGTTCTGGCGATTGAATTTAGATCCTCATGCTTGTGTGCAAGTATTCTTACCCACGGAGCCATCTCTCCTGCCCCTAATTTAGCCAATATTTTTAAACACAACCTGGATTGGTGAAGGCAGTCATGGAGCTTGACCATTCATGGCCATCGAAGAGGTGTGTGGCCCAGGTTCTTTGACTAGACAGTTGGTCTGGATGTTACCACTGAGCTGCTCACACAGCTGACTGGCTCAGAGACAGGTGAACAACAGCAGCCAAACAGGTGGCTGGAGTGGCAGAAAATGTTCTTTCTAACTACGAATGATGACTTCAGCTAGATCAGCTTGATATCTTCCCTTCCCTTCTCCTGCCTTCCACTTTTCTTCTCTCCTCCTCTGTAATATAATCAGGAAATGTGGAGAGACAGGTTATTTGTTGTGGACAGAGAAAGAAAACCCAGAGATGAGTATCTGAGCCACAGCAGATTAACGACTCTTTCTGAGCCTACTGCCCAAGGCTGATTGTTGTTGCTTCTGGTACTACAGATCCAACCGGGAGCCCGGCAAATGCTGGGCAAGTGCTCTACCCCTGAGTCATACCCCCAGCTCTTGCCCAAAGATTTTGGCTTACTGTGGGCTCCAGAACATCTCCCAGGCCCAGCCACCCGAGCTGTACCCACACTGGGCCTTGATTGCTGAGGTTCTGAGAGATCCTGAACCTGAAACCTCTTGTTGTTGGAGCCAGTCTGGATGTGTGATTTCTTCCAGTGGAGACAAAGGATAACCTAGGGAAAGAACATCGAGTGTGAATATATTTCAAGCCACATAGGTTCTTCTTAATTTTCTAGTCGCCACATTTAAAAACAGTTAAAGGACAGCAGTTAAATTAACTTTCGTGATATTTTGGGTTCCTCAGTGTCTAAATATTATTATTTCATCATGCAATCAGCATGAAATTATTTAATGTTTTTAAAGCTTTAAAATCTTATATGCATCCTGACAATGTCTTTGAATGCAATGGATCCTCTTCGGTTTAGAACCAAGTAGCCCACAGGCTACTACCATAGATGCTATGGAGCTCAAGGCCCATCCCAGTGACTGCTTCCTGTCCCAGGGCTCATGCTACTACCTCAGTCATCTAGAATGATCCTAACCTCATCCTTTTCTTTATTGTAGAAATTAGATGCTTTTGTTTCTCTGGAATCCAAGTATTTGATCATCTTGGAGCCAGCGAGATGAGGGGGTGAACTTCACCGCAGATCTGGACAGAAGGATGGTTATTTGCCACCCTGGGAAAAATGCCAAGTGGCTGACTCAGTATTGGGTGAATTCACTCAGCTTGTACCATGGAGGTTGTACAACCCCTGAAGCTCACAATCATGTCCAACCCTGGACCAGACAAAGTCACACATGTGATCTGCCTGCTTCTGAAAACTTAGGCCAGGAAGTGGTGTGACTTGCTACAGACCACTCACCCAGGGGCTAGAGTTAAGATGCAAACCATCTGAATTCCAAGTTTGGTACTTTGCATGACATTGCAGAGCCCCAGGACTTGGGCTCAAACACACCTGATACAGAAAATTCTCTAGAAGGTAACACAAGGAAACTCTGATGTCGCTGCGGTTAGCCTTGTTATCATTTCAGATCAATGAGGTCTAGCCTCAAGTGTGAGGTGTAAAGAAGACACCCTTCACTGAGCAAACATGGCATGGCACTGGAAACCACTGGTTCCTTCACCCTCCTAGACGTCTGAGAAGCTGGAGTAGAGACACACCAGTTTGAAAAGGAACCATGGCCGTGGAGAAGGCTGAAGGTGGTATCTGGTAAGCCCGGAGAACATTCTAGAAGAATGCTCTCTTGAGCTCTGTTTTTAAACTCCAGCCCTTCATTTGCCCTGCTGCCTGCTAGACCATCATTCTCTCCCCAACACTCACAAAATGCTCTTCCCACAGCCCTAGCCCAAGCCTTCGGATCCCTGGATATATTAAAAGACTCACCTGTGTGGGTCGGAGTTTAATTACACTCATCAGGCAAGGGATTTAGGGAGCTTTCATTTAAAGCTGGTGTCGAATGCTTTTAAATTATTTTAAATTTTCAGAGGCACCCAGGTGCAACACACATCTTTTCTAAATTACAGAGTAAATGCTGTGGAGAGATGGGATGCACAGGCGGACCAAGGATTAGAATGGATCCCAAAGGATGAACTGACTGTATTTCAGGCACCGAGGAGGAGGTTAGCATAGACCTATCATCAGTGCTAATAGGACTGGAGTGTTCTGCTCACTCTGGAAACATAGGACAATGCAAATTTGACTCTTGGAATTAAGTTCCTCACTCCTCCCTGCCCACTCAGTGCCACCGAGTCCAGGTGAAATGTGTGTTAAGTTCTTCAAAATAATTATTGCTGCCGGAGGAAAAATGATCAGTGAAGTACTCCAAAATTTAACACCTCCGTAGAGCTGGAAATGGAAATGAATTCTAGAAATGTTTTCATTCGTCTTAATATGAATCCACAGCCACTCAGCTGCTGTTGAAAAATGGGAGAAGGATTTTAAGTGATGATAATGAGCTTACAACTAAGACTGCAAAGTCGAAAGGTTGGAATCAAAGACTGGTAGTCACGCTCTGAGTTCCTGCCACGGTTGGCCTGGGTGACCTTGAGCAAGCTACTTAACCTCTGCATCCACAAAGGTATTTGTTTGTATTAATATATAAAGCATCTAAATAATAATGGAAGATCCCAGTAAGTGTGATTGCGGTTTCATCAGATGGGACTGAGATCCCATCTGAGGGATGGAGGAGCACATTGTCTGAGTGAACACTCCTGCAGAAAGTGGATTCCCTTCCCAGGACCACTGTGGCCTGACCCTGTTGGTTCCTGGACAGACAGATGATCCAGAGAAACGTCTTAAGATGTGATAGGAAATGCCTCCCATGTGCTGGCTTAGTGGTTAAAATTGCTTGCTTGCAAAGCCTGACGGGCTGGGTTCAATTCCCTAGTACTCATGGAAAGCCAGATGCACAGTGGTACTTGTGCTAGAGTTCATCTTCAGAGTCATGAGACCCTATTGCACACATATACTCTCTCTCTTTCTCTTTCTCTTTCTCTCTCTCTCTCTCTCCTTGCCTAGTTTGCAAATAAATAAAAATTTAAAAACATGTCTCCCAAGATAGATAACCTATGGAAGGACAATGGAGAGGCACCAAGGGTGCCCAAAATTGTCCAAAACACAAATTTAAAGACTTTTACAGAGCCGGGCATGGTGGCACATGCGTTTAATCCCAGCACTCGGGAGGCAGAGGTAGGAGGATCACCATGAGTTCAAGGCCACCCTGAGACTACATAGTGAATTCCAGGTCAGCCTGGGCTAGAGTGAGACCCTACCTCGAAAAACCAAAAAAAAAATCTTAAAGACTTTTACAAACTATGAAAAATTTGAATTCACCCTCTATGACTCAGGGAAATTTGCGGAAGAGGGGGCGGAAAGAATGTAAGAGTCATGGGGGGAGAATAACTAATGCATAAAAGAGAATGTCATCATGGATTTCATGGATTCAATGGCTTTATCTAATAACCTATGATACTGAGCATATTGTTGTGTTTATATAATTTTAAGCCAATAAAAATGTTTAAAAATGAAAAAAAAAACCTTTTTGTAACCAAAACCATTCAGAAATAAAAAAGTGAACAGAGTTTTTAAATGGTCAAAAAAAAAGTCTCCCATTTGAGATGGAACCCGAAAATTCTGAAGATGGATCACAGCCTGAGATAAGAGCTCCCCCGACCCAGGTAGAAAAGAATCATTAAGAATTAGAAGCCAAGAAAGCCCCAAGCCAATGTAAAGTATTTGAGCACTTTTTCAGGCCGTGGGGAAGACATCATCTACTTATAGGATCCAAGCGGGTTGGGGTGAAGGAGCCACCAGACTTTCTTTGGAGAGTATTGGGCGTGTGCTCTGTGGCTGTGGGTGCTCCCTATCTTAATTGGGCTGAGAAGGAGAGGGGTCCCCCTGTTTTCAATTCAACTAGGAAGGAAGGGCTTCAAGAAAATAACTTGGACAGGTACATCTGTCGCTTAGAATACGTTGGGTCAGGTCACACCTAAAGTTCACTGGCTGCAGCCACCAGGAAGGCACAGAGGAAATGCCTCCTAGCCAAGGCAGGGACCAAGGGAGAGAATTGGCTAATAAAACGTAGACCTCCACGACATGGACCAGCTGGAGGGGCGATGAGATCCAAAGGAACCTGTGAGGTACTGAATGTCAGGGGCTGGAGGGGAGAAGATGATGTCCACTTCAGATACATTGTCCCAGGAAGAGAATGGCCTGAACAGAAACCCAATAGTAAAGGTCCCTGGACACCTGTCCAACCTGGTGGTAACAATGACGATGCCAGTCAAATAAGATGTTTGTTGGCCTTTTGCCTCTCCTCTATTTTCTGCAGGGGTCATCAGCTGACAGAAGAAAGGACCAGGCAGGGGTGAATGGGGAAGAGACAAATATTCCATTTCCTTTCTGCTCAGGCCCAAGCTAGGAGGAGGAAGGAGGATTAATTTTGAATTGTTTGATGTTGTCATTATTACAGGAGTCTAGATGTTTTAAGTATTTAAAATAAACTTCTTATAACTTAAAGTGGCTGGAAGACTTTTTATCTACCTGGGATTTGCCTAAGCATGGGTCCACAGGTGGGGGAAAGGTCCGCAGTGAGAGAGAATAAAATTGAGTGCGTCTGTACCCCACTGACCGATCATTCACTTTATGGCTCCAGTGCTTGCCGCCCTCTGGTGTAGGTGTGACATGGTATGAGCAGTTTGTGCATTCCCCACCTCAGCTGTGACAGTGAGGTACGGGGCTGAGGAAGGTCTAAGGATGTGCTGTCTCTTTCCCGTCCTCAGACATCAGCTGCTCAGGGGCAAATACACTTGCAAACATGCATCACTGCCTTCAGATTGTGTTTCAGCCATGGATGCTCACTGAGACAAGTCTATTTTATCAGTGAGAGAGCCCAGTGAAGTTATGGGATTTTCTGAGGTTGCAAAAGATAAAAACAAACACAAAGAAGGACAAGAGAGAGAGAAAGATAGCAAGGGAGCGAGGGAAGGAGAAAAGGAGAGATGAAGAGAGAAAGGGAGGAAGGGAGATGTAGTCAGCTTACTCTGTTGCTAAGCAGAAAGAACCCAAGCAAAAGCAACTTGTGGAGAAATGGGTTTATTTGGTTTACGGACTCAAGGGGAGACTCCATTCTGGCAGGGAAAACGATGGCATGAGCAGAGGGGTGGACATCACCCCCGCCACAGCACTGCAAACAATGGCAGGAAGGTGTGCCAAACACTGGCAAGGGGAAGCTGGCTTATAACCCATAAGCCTGGCCCCCAACAACACAGCTCCAGCGAGGTTGTAAAACCCAAACTGCCATCAGCTGGGGATCTACCGATCAGCACCCATTAATTTGTTTGTGGGGGACACCTGGAGCAAACCATGACAGGAGGAAAGGAGAGAGAAAGCAAAGAAGGGAGGAAAGGAGAGAGGAGAAAAATACAGTAAAGGGTATCATTTATCACCTCCTATATTTGAAACGTCCATGGGTTATTTTTTCCAGATATAGTTGCATCTAGATATTCAGTTAATGTTCTCCTAAATGTATCTCTCTACATTTCTTGGCAATGGATCCATCATCCTATAAGGTGGCAAAAATAACCACCAAAAGCATATGACTTACAGACTGGAAAATCCCAGCAAAATTAAAGAGATTTTTTTAGTAGTTCCAGTAAAAGTCACAGGTTAATTTCGTTGACCTAGTTGAAAGGACATTGTCCAGTGAAGACAATCATCATAAATCCTGGGTAGAGGAGAACTCTAAGGTAAACCATGAAGTGTCAATGGGAAGTACCTGGGTGATGGACAGGCCAAACCAACACATGTCCACTCTGGACATGAGGCCAGTAAATAAGCAGAAAAACCAGGAATAGAAGTTAGACCTCATGATTCCTAAACCAAAGGTTTGTGGAGCCCCAAAGCAAGTTCGTTGTGATGGTCTCTTTTTAGAATTGTATTAGCCAGCATTAATATGGTAAATACGGTATTCAGGCCTGAATTTTTTTTTTAATATTTTCTTTGTTCATTTTCAAGCAGAGAGAGAAAGAGAGAGAGCACCAGGGCCACCACCTTGTGGATCTGGCTTATGTGGGTCCTGGGGAATTGAACCAGGAGCCTTAGGCACTGGAGGCAAGTGCCTTAACGGCTGAGCCATCTCTCCAGCCCTCAGGCCTGAATTTATCCTGCACTTTTGAATATAGTATTTGCTAAAAATAAATTCATGTAAACAATATCATTTTCTGTACAAGACAGCAAATGGAACCATCAGCCTTGTTTTATTAGTATTGCTCAAGAAAATCATTTGTGCTCTAATGGGCTTTGACATTGGAGAAAGCTCTAATTTGATAAACTCCTGATTCAGGATTATCAAGTGCCATTGCCTTCACGTGAGTGAGGCAGAATTCGGAGTTCGCTGGCAATACAGTCAAATGGTTTCTTCAGCGCTGTCTGGAACTCTGTCAACCTATCACAATTAATTCCAAAAGTACAAAGAGCTTAATATGGCGTGTAGAAGTGGCGAGGTTGTTAATTGTCTGACAAGAGATCAAAACATACAGAGAAAGACTAACTTGAAGTTGGGGGAAGTTGTTTTGTTGGTTTAATTGTTCAAGAAAAGTAACCTTATTTTTCCCAAAGAAAGGGGGAGGATTTTTCAAATTTGCATCTCTGCTACTCACAGCAAAGCTCCATCCTAGGGTGGGCCAATCCTAAGTCTAATCAGAGGATGCCTTCCGTAAAAAGTGGCCTACGGAGGCTCAAGGCTCCCATGCCAAGGGCATCCCATACCACCCACACCTGCGCTTTGTTGCTATTAAACTCAGGACTGGAATTCGATCCTGTTCCACACATCCTAAGCTGAAGTGAGGGGGTGAGCTGAGGCCTGCAGGCCGAGTGCCCTTGAGGCCCTGAAACACAGGGTACCTGCAGCAGACCCCAGCAAGCAGCTTTGTAGCATTGAAGAACACAGCGATTCATGGGTAGAATTTCCAGGGGATTTGCACATCAATCATTGTGTCAACACAAACTTATTCTAAGTTCTTCAATGAAGTGACTTATACAGGGTTTCTAGTCTAGGACTAGATCCAAGCTTATCCATTTCCAGCCCGTAGAGAGATCTGGCCTAGGGCCAAGCATTAAATGAAGACCTCTTTAAAGCTTAAAAAACTTGGTTTTCAATTTATTTTCTTGGTTTTTCAAGGTAGGGTCTCACTCTAGCCCAAGTTGACCTGGAATTCACTATGTAGTCTTAGGGTGGCCTTGAAATCACAGTGATCCTCCTACTTCTGCCTCCCACGTGCTGGGATTAAAGGCTTTATGTTTTTTGTTTGTTTGTTTGTTTTTTCCAGGTAGGCTCTCACTCTAGTCCAGGCTGACCTGAAATTCACTATGTAGTCTCAGGGTGGCCTTAAACTCACAGTGATCCTCCTACCTCTGCCTCCCAAATGCTGGGATTAAAGGCTTTATGTTATTTTTTGAGGCAGGCTCTCACTCTAGCCCAGGCTGGCCTTGAACTCCTGGCAATCCTTCTACTTCAGCCTCCCCGGTGCTGGGATTAAAGGTGAGAGCCTAATATCCTTCTCTCCATCTCTGCCCACTCATTGTCCCTCAGTCACCTACATATCCACCCTTGCAAAATGCCCACGTGTCTAAGAGAAGCAGAGAAGAAACAAGTCACTCCAAGAGAGATGAGCGGTGCAGGGAGCAGCGAGTTCCACCGTCCTGCTCTCGGGAACCTCTACTGCCCCAGGTGTGGGCACCAAAGAGACGCCAACATGGAGCAGCAGCTGGAAGGCTGAGGCTGCCCAGGGGGCCCTGCACAGAAGGAAGGCTTTGTCCCAGCTCCGTGTGGAAACTCCGACTCAGGGCAGTGTGGGCTTTCAGACGAATTTCCTATCATTTATCTTCTTATCAAAAGGTTTAATCACTTTCCGCTCTCCTGAATGTAAGGGAATAATGAGCTTATTCTAACCCTACCAATACAATACACAATAGAAACAGTTCAGAGACTATTTGGCTTTCCAAAATGAATGTTTTTATTGTATAAACATCATTAAAACCACGGTTAAAGGAATGTTTAAAGAGGAAAAATCAATGTCAGTAATCCCATGCTCGGCTACTCGGTTACCGCGATGCCTGCTGGCCTGTGTGCACACACCAAGATAAAATTTATGTGAAAATTAGATGTCATCGCATTTCCTCAAGAAGCTGAATAGATTTTGATGTGCAATGGACCTGTGGTTTTTGGAGAAGAAAGCAGCTTCCACATGATTTTCCACTTCTGATCCAGAATTAAAAAGGACTGAGAAACTCAAACCCAAGCAATGATTGCTGAATAGATGGGTTGCTTAAGCCTTGTTCTGGAGAAAGTTAAGAATTACAGTGTGCTCCTTGAGGGCACGGTCTATATCCTATACCTGGACGCCTCAATCAGCTCACTGCTTGAAACAAAGCTCCTTTATATGCAGGCAGCCATATTAAGTCACAAAAGCAGGCTGAAACTTGAGAAATCTGAGGACTTTCCCCAGTCCTGCTTGGAATGTCTTTAAAAGTGATTGCAGCTAGCCCAGCCTGCCATTTCTGTTGGCTCTCATAGGTCAAAGCCAGGCCTCACTGTTTCTCCACCATCAATCATGACAGATGAGGCTGTGTGAGACCTTTGCATGAAGGGGGATTTACCTGCTTGCAAGATACGTCTTGAGTCAGCTTGTGCTGGCTGTTTATTGCTTCTTTCTCTCTGCTGTGGGTGTGTGATGAAGTGAGCCAGCTTCTGCAACCATGATGAGGCGTCCTCTGGAATCTGTAAGCCTGAAATAAACCCTTGCCTCCCATCAGCTGCTTCTGGTGGGGTGTTTGTCACAGCAACAAAAAGGGAACTGCAATACCAACCTTTTTGCTACCAATGGTTTCCCCATGGCCACTTCTCCTTCCCTAACCCCCCTCAGGTCCTGCCCCTCCCTGGTCCCTAGACTCAATCAGGCCCTTGGGATCCCATTTCGTTATTACAGTAGGACCACCTTTCATAAAAATCAGTTATAAAAATCTGAAGCCATGTCTTAGAAAACAGGATTGGTAAAGTTTGTTATCCACAAACAGGAATTAATGTGAGTCCTCCAAAATTGAGAGAGAGATGCATCATTCCAAGACCGGCAGAAGTCCATGGATGCAATCCCTGTTCCCTCAGGTCAGGCTCAAGGAATGCTTGCCAATCTGTTTACTGTT
>PVHP010021476.1:0-29390 GCA_004024765.1 Zapus hudsonius | reverse complement strand
TACCCCAAGGCCACCAGGTCTCTGAATACCCTCTGATACCCCAAGGCCCCCAAGTCTCCAAATGCCCTGTATTGACTTCTGGTCTCTACATGTGCCCATACTCGTAAAGATATGCATATATATACCGATAGGCATGTACACACACATACATGCCAAAACAAATATCTGTGAAGCAGTGGCGTATCTTAGGAACCTTGAAGAGGCTCTGGGGCAGACAGCAGTCAAAAAGAGATTAAATAAACAGGAGAGACATACTGTGTGCAGAGACGTGGGTGAGAAATAGCTGCAGCCTCTTGAAGTGGAAGAAAGCTGGAAACACAATAACATGGAACAGGAGGGGATTGAAAACTATCACAGAACTAACCCCATCAGATCCACCATGCTGGCTCACTGCAGTCCCCTGGGCCAAGCTCATGAAGCTGAGTGAAATGAAAACAATCTGGGACAATAAGACGTGGACCCAAGTCAGGATTCTCCATAAAAATAGCCTACAAGAGGGCTGGAGAGATGGCTCAGCAGTTAAGGCACTTGCCTCCAGTGCCTAAGGCCCTGGGTTCAATTCCCCAGGACCCACATAAGCCAGACCCACAAGGTGGTGGCTCTGGCTCTCTCTCTCTCTCTCCTCTCTCTCTCTCTCTCTTTCTCTTTTTCTCTCTCATCTCTCCGCAGGAAAATGAATAAAAATTTAAAAAAAATAAAATTTAAAAAATAGCCTAATAAATATATATTAAAAAAAATAGCCTACAAGAAAAGAACACTTATGTGTTTTCCACTGAATGGGGATTTTTTTTTACTTTTATTATGATTTTTCCTTTTTCCACCTTTTTAAAAGAGCATTTTTTTAATCTATAGTGGAATTTATGATCAAATAGTTTTTTAAGGCTTTGTTTGTTAAGACAAAAGATTTCTTGGTGATGTTAAAATATTTTAAGTGAAACCCTCAGTGTAAGTTTGTCAGCCAAGTTATCTGCCTGCTTAGAAAGCCTCTCACGCCATTGGTGGGATCATGAAAGAGTTCTGTCCTTTTGGGGGGAAAAGAGGGGGCAGCGTTGATTAGAATTCAAACCGCATATAACCCTTTGATCCAGCAGCAATTTGACTGGCAGGCATCTGTTTTAAATAAGTTCTTAGATGGGCACACAGATACCTTGCTGGGAGCAGGGAACAAGCTGGAAGTGAGTTACATGTTCATGACAGGGGAAGGGTTAAATAAATTATGCCTGTTGCTACTTAGAGTACAGCATAACCATTGCAGATGAGGGAGAGGGAATGGATTTGTTACTTAGTGATGAGACAAAATGTCTCACAAGAAGCAACTTAAGGGTCTGGGGAGATGGCTCAGTGGGTAAGAGCACTTGCTGCGCATGGAGACCTGATTCTTAGCATCCATGTAAACAGCTGGATACAGGGTTGGAGAGATGGCTCAGTGGTTAACGCACTTGCCTGCAAAACCTAAATGACCTGAGTTTGATTCCCCAGTACCCATGTAAAGCAAGATGCACAAAGTGGTGCTTGAGTCTGGAGTTCATTTGCAGTGACTAGAGGCCCTGGTACACCCATTCTCTCTCTCTCTCTCTCTCTCTCTCTCTCTCTCTCTCTCTCTCTCTCTCTCTCTCTCCCTCTCTCCCTCTCTCTCTGCAAATAAATAAATAAATAAATAAATAAATAAATAAAAATATATTTTTTTAAAAAGCTAGGCATGGCCATGCACACCTACCACACCAGTGCTGATGGTGGGGGACAAGACAATCACTGGGCTCTCTGGTCAGCCAGTCTGACTGAAAACAGCAGCTCCAAGTTCAATGAGAGACACCATCTCCACGAAACGAAGCAGTGTGATCGAAGACACCCAACGTTCCCTGAACTCCGCACATGTGTGTGAAGTGTACACATCTTCACACACATATGCATACACCACACATACACACACAATATATATATATATATATAAATTAAAATGTATAAACACAAAAAAGACAACTTAAAGGAAGACGGATTTATTTTACTTCATGGTTTAAGAGGATCCCATCATGGTGGGAAAGCCACTTCAGAGCTCACGGTGGTGACAAGCAGGAGGCTGGTTTCAAGAGGGTCCAGTCCATCATGGCCGGAAAGCCATGGCAGAGTTCATGGTGGCGGGAGCAGGGAGCAGGGCTGCATCTGGGCAGATCAGGAAGCAGAGTGCAGAGAATACTGACACTCAGCTTGCTTTCTGGTCTCCAGCGTCTTATTCAGACCAGGACCCCAGCCCATGGTCCTTCTCCCTCCTCTGTTAAACCTGCCTGTGCATCCCCTCACAGACAAGTGTGATTCTTAGGTGACTCATTGCAGAGATGTAGAGATGTTTTTTTTTTAAATATTTTATTTATTTTCTAAGCAGAGAGAGAGAGAGAGAGAGAGAGAGAGAGAGAGAGAGAGAGAGAGAGAGAATGCACCAGAGCCACCATCCCATCTTGTGGGTCTGGCTTATGTGGGTCCTGGGGAATTGAAGCCGGGGCCTTAGGCACTGGAGGCAAGTGCCTTAACCGCTGAGCCATCTCTCCAGCCCGAGATGTAGAGATCTTTGTGCACATACTAATATGGAGAGGTTGCTGGGATGTACTTAAGAGAATAGAAAAGAAGCGACTTTCGGAGAGACCTGTATCCTGTGGTCTTTGAGATGAAATCATACGACGTTCACATCTGTACGTACAAATGCTTCACTGTGTAGTGAAAGGTGCTTCCCGACTTCCATTCCCTTTGTTAAGGGGTCTGAGGATTACATTCAAGGTCCCCTTGGATAATCCAGAACAATCTTCCACCTCAGGACCCTTAAGTCATTAACTCTGCACCTGGCTTCTGATGTCACACTGCTTGGTCAAGGGGATGTCAGTGGCATTGGAAGCGGCATTCGCCTCTTGAACTCTCCAACTGTGCATCACGTAAATGACATATATGCAGGTACAGCCTTGTGCTGTTAAATAAACACATAAGCAAAAGGAATCCAGGAAGTTGCAGACTTCTGTACAAGACTGAATACTGCCCCGGTCATGGGCATGCTGTCACATGTCACCTCCTCTATTATGGACTCCTCTGTCTCCCCATCTGTCTGACCAGGAAGGTAAGCACTGGAATTGCCAAGTCTCCTTGGGCTCAGAGTCCTCAAGTCTCTCTGGTTGCAAGACTTTCTTTCCACCCCATGGTTCTCAAAGGCCACAGGGATCAGGAACCCAACAAGTTGCTTTATGTTCAAAGTGAGGAAAAGTTCAAAGCCTCTTGTCTGTGAATTCCAGATGTCCCCTCTCTCCCATAGGCCCCTTAACATGCCTCTTCTCTTCCTTCTTCCCTTCCCCCTTCCCTCTATCTATTCTTTCCTTCATTTCTCTCTCTCTTTCTCTCTCTCTCTCTCTCTCTCTCTCTCTCTCTCTCTCTCTCTCTCTCTTTCTCTCTCTCTCTCCTTTCTGAGGCAGGCTGACTTGGATCTCTCTAACCCAAGCTGGCCTGGAATTCAAGGCACTCACTCCTCCTACCTCAGCCTCCCTAGTGCTGGAATTCAAGGTGTGTGTCACCTTGCCTAGGTTCTTCTTTTCTTTTTCTAAGTGGGTGCATGTGTGTGTGCACACATGTGTGTTTGTATATGTACATGAGGCCAGAGGACAACCTCAGCATGCCAGCCTCAGGAATGCTGTCCACTTCTCTTTGACACAGGCTCTCTCTCTCTCTCTCTCATTGGCCTGGAACTCACCAATTAAGCTAGACTAGCTGAACAGCCAGCCTGAGTCTCCTATCTCTGCCTCCCAACACTGGGACACAGGAACACTCTGCTAGGCTGGGCTTTTACCTGGGTTCTGGAGATCTGAATGGAACTCATGCTTGTGAAGCAAACACTTAACCAGCTGAGCCATCTTCCTGTTAGAGCCTCTGGTACAGGAAAAATCCTGCTCGCCCCAAGTGGGTTTAAACAATAAGTGATGTGTGAGAGTTACCCAGACTCTTGGACAGGGGCTGTTGAGTGCCCAGCTCTGTAATAAGGAGCAGGCATTTAACAAACATGAGATGCAGCAGTTGCTATGAGAATCTGATTTATATACAAAAGCGATGGGGACCAACTGCACATCAGGGTTGCGACCTTTTATTTGACTGTGAATCCTGATATTCTGATGGAAGCCATCGGGCTGAACCTTATTTATAATCAGCTTACAGCGTGGATAGCTATACTGTAAGTGCCTCTCAAATCACATAGCAAATCTTGTTGTCTCCTTAGGCAAATAAGAGATCCACATCAAAAGCTTTAATTGTAATATGGGTCACTGTCAAGGGTAAACTATTTCCCAAGCCCTCTGATTAGTGAAATCACATATGACTTAAGCATGGGCCAGGGCTACAGTCTCGGCAGCTGGGGACAGCTTAGAAAGCATCTGATAACTAAGACCGAGGAAACTCACATTAAGGGAAATCTCATTATAGGGAAAATTTAATTCTTCCGTATTTGTGTTGAAGAGTTCACCAAGAAGTACAGAGCACCCAGCCTAAGGAGCTTTGTGAATGAATCTGGGGGTGACAGGCAAGGGAGAACCTCCACGCCTTGGGGGAGCTGGCAAGTGGAACAGAAGTGAAGGTAAGGTGCCCAGAGCCACAAATGGGATGCAAGCAACAGCTAGGGTTTCTGTCTGAGCTGGGATGGCCCTGCATGTTACACCTAAACCAAGCCAGCTAGGGAATTGACTCAGTTGGTAGTATGCTTACCTTGGATGCAAGAAACCTTGGGTTTGACCCCCCAACACTACTTAAACTGGAAGTGGTGACCCACACCTATAATCTCAGCACTTGGGAAGCACAAGCAGGAGGATTATAAATCCAAGGTCATCCTTGACTAGATATTGAGTTTGAGGCTAGCCTCAACTGCATGAGACCCTGTCTCAAAACAATCACAACCAAATAAATAAACATTTCCCAAAGGAGCAACTACAGACAGGTACCTGAGGGGCCAAAGAACTCCTGAGTCCTCCTCTCCACCAGTGATGAGCACCGCCCAATGTTGTTGTAACCTGTCCTTCCAGTCCATATAAAGCTGACCCCATGATCTCAGATGGACCATCCTATCTATGGCTGGTCCTAAGAGGTAAGCACCACACAGCAAAATACAAGAATCTTAGTAAAAGTACACACACACACATACCACAACACATAAATAATTCTTTCGCAGTCAGCCACACACCGCTGGGATGAATCTCCAAACCAGGCACAGTTTATGGGAGGAAACGATTTATTCAAGCTACAGATCCAGGGGAATTCCCATGAAAGTGAAAGAGGCTGTTCCTCTTTCACAGGTCCAAGCAGAGAGAAAATCCCATCACCTACACCACACACACACGCACGCACGCACGCACGCACGCACGCACGCACACACACACAGAACAGGGAACAGGCAGGAGGGGCAAGGAGAGAATTCTTTCCCATTTATATAGCCCTAGGGTGGGGTCTTGCAATTCTATCCCAGACTTAATGGCTTCCTGAGCCTCTGGAATTTCCTTCCTGCACTGCCCACACAGGAAAGGATGTTTACTTCTAGCTCCTTTGAGCTTCCTTACATCCTGCCCCCTACTGAGAGGCTGCCTTCCTGTGAACATCCTCAGAGACCCACCCAAGATTACTTGAAAGGTCAAGTTGACATCAAAACTTAACCATCACAAATACCAACATATAAACATGTATAGTGATGGTTAATACATGTGTTCAATGAATGCTTGTCCAATCTCAAGCATTCATTTCTATTTCCTCCATTTCTCTAGCTTTTCCAGATATTAAAAATTGCCCTCCCCCACACACACCAATTTCATTTGGCCTTCATTGTATGTGACTCATTGATGTTTCATCACTGTGACCAAATACCAACAACAACAACAAAAATTTTAAAAAAGCTATTTTAGCTCACAATTTTGGAGGTTTCAGCCCATGGTTGGCTGGGTCCATTGCTTTTAGGTCTTTGGTGAGGCACAACATTGTGTTGGTGGAAACCCAGGGGAAGAGGATGCCTACCTTATAGTGACCAGAAAGGGAGAGGGAAGGAGAGAGAGAGAGAGAGAGAGAGAGAGAGAGAGAGAGAGAGAGAGAGAGAATGAATTCCCTAGAGATCTACTTTTTCCAACCAGTCTCCATCTCCAAAAGTTTCCCCCATCACCCAATGGCATTCCCAGCTGTTGCTGTCAGCTTTCTAGTTGCTGCGCAGAAAAAAAACCAAACAGAAGTGGCTTGTTTAAAAGAGGAATGGGTTTTTTTGGCTTACGGACTCGAGGGGAGACTCCATCCTGGCAGGGAAAACGGTGGCATGAGCAGAGGGCTGGACATCACCTCTGCCACAGCACTGGAAATAGAGACAGGAAGGTGTGCCAAATCCTGACAAGGGGAAGCTGGCTTATAACCCCATAAGCCCGCCCCCAACAACACAGCTTCATTGAGGTTATAAAACCCAAACTGCCATCAGCTGAGGATTGATCTATCAGAACACATTCATTTGTTTGTGGGGGACACCTGGGTCAAACCATGGCACCAGCTGAGAACCAATCCATCAACACGGGACTTTAGGGACAGTCCAGATGGGAACCATAGCTGTGTGCACCTGTGAGCAAGGGTGTCGGCGCATGGGGGTTGCATTGTCCATTGCATTTGAGGGGCTCCCCCAGGAAAACTGGACCCATCCACCTTTTCAACTCATTCCAAAGCCACTTCTCAATCCCTTCCAATATCCACCCAGCAATGTGCTGATCTTTGAAGAAGCTAATGTGACAGAGATGTAGCAGATATAATTTACAGCTTCATGAGGCCAGACAAAAGGAACAAAGCAGTCTGGAGAGATTGCCCAGTGGTTAAAGGTGCTTGCTTAGAAAGCCTGACAGCCCCGTTCCAATTCTTCAGTACCCACACAAAGCCAGATGCACAAGTGTGCACGCATCTGGAGTTCATTCGCAGTGGCAGGAGGCCCTGGCATACCCATTCTCTCTCCTTTCTCTCTTCCTCAAATAAATGAATATAAACATTTTTTTTTAAAGAAAGAAGCAAAGCCAGGCATCTGCTCACCTACCTCCAGGTGCCCACCTGTAATCCTAGCACTTGGAAGGCTGAAGCAGGAAGATCACCATAGGTTCAAGGTCAACCTTGGCTACATAACAAGACCCTTCTCAAGACCTTCCCTGTCCCCCCCCCGAAAAAAAAAGAGACAAAGGAAACAAAAATTTAAAGATGTGTAGATTCTGTGCAGTAATTGGTGTTGACAGGCACAAAAGTAGAAGCTGGGGACCGTCCGTATCAGAGACCTGGAGATCAAGGGGGTCATTTCTCCAGAAGTGGACAGGATGCCCAGCCTCGCACACTACAGATAAGCCTGGGCTGCAGGGTGGCTGAGGCCATGGCCTCCAGAGTTCTACTGTCCCCAGGAACTGATGGAGGCTCTAAGGCCTCAAGCAGATGGGGGGGGGGCAGCACTGTTCCCTTCCTCGACAAGGGAATGGAGGTGTGGCTGGGCAGGAGACCTGCCCGAGATCACCTGGTAGGTGAGCACATGTTTATTCCTGAAATGGCCACAACCTGGATTACATCAGAGCAGGGCTGCCATCACATGGCACATGGACAAGACAGACCCAGTGCAGCTTCCCAAGGATCGTTCTGGATGCTTGTCACAGTGATGGGGAACTGACATGGTTGTGGCATCCCCTCAGCTCTGATTCTCACCCCAAAGACACAAGCAGCTACTTTTCCACCACTTTGTCATCACCTTACAAGGAAAGCAGCTGGGCAGCGACCAGCCTGCCTTTCCCCTTTCTTGCAGCTTTCTCTGCCCCGTGCTGACTATAATGGCTTTGGTTCAGCCCGTTGGATACTTACTCTGTTTCGTGGAATGAAGTCTTGCCAATTCTAATATTACAAAAAGCCCATCAAGATCTTTAAACTGATCCTGGTGCGGTGTTTCCCACAGACCAGCTAAGTGCTTTTCCCAGGGACCACAGCAAAGCAGAGAGAGGTGGCAACTCAGGCCGGTGATCTCAGAGCACACAGTCCATTTCCTGGACACAGAGGACATCTATTCACAGGACCCTGTGGCCAGCTTTGTTTTGGCATGTTGAGCACTGAAGAAGTACCTGCCACATACTAGGTGAACAGTTAGCGCCTAGCCAGGACCATTCTTTTATTTATTTGCAAGCAGAGACAGACAGACAGACAGACAAAGTATGGCCACACCGGCAATTCCTGCAAATGAACTCCAGATGTAAGCACCTCTTTATGCATCTGGCTTTACATGGGAACTGGGGAATTGAACCCTGGGCTGGCAGGTTTTGCAAGGAAGAGCCTTTAACCACTGAGCCATCTCCCCAGCCTTGCATGCTTGATGTGCTGCCCCTGCAGGAGCTGGACTGGCATAGCAATGGCACTGTTTTCCAGGGCATCCATGGCATCCTGGGGTTGGCTTAAAGAATCATGCATCCATTCTTTCAGCAGTCTGGAAGCCAGAAGTCCAAAATCAGCTTTTCTAGGCTGACATTAAGGTGCCAGCAGGGCTCCATCGCCCCTTCAGGTTCTGAAGGGGAAGCTATGTCTCTAACTTTCCCCATTCTATGGTGGGCTGCCTTGCATTCCTCGGCTGATAGCCTCTTCCTCCATGCAAAGTCCCAACATAGCATGTTGGATGTCATGTTGCAGTCATGTGTCAATCCTCTGTCTTCCTTTTAGAAGGACACTCGTAGTCACATTGAGGCCCATTTGATAATCCAGGTTCATCTCCATTTCCAGCCCTTAATTTAATCACATTTGCAAAATTCCCTTTGTTAGATAAAATGACATATTCACACTGGAGGGGTTGGTACATGGATATCCTTGGAACCGTGCAAAAGCTGGAAGCAGAGTCATGTTAGTCTCCTGGGTGCCCTGCACTCTGGGGACTTCAGAGGTGTGCCCTCACTTGGCCCCTCAGAGGAAACTCCCCATTTTCCAGATGAGCAGACTAAGGCTTAGAAAGTGGTCAATCCAGGGTTCAAACCCAGGCTGTGGAGCTCCCAAGCTATCCAGGGAACTTCTAGGTGGCCCAAACACAGGTCATCCCAGAGTCTAGACAGACCACAGCTGAGAAACTCCAAGGTAAGCGTGGCTGGCAGCTTCACGGTAAACCTCATGGCTGCTTGCGGACAGACACATGGACAGACCCTAGATACCTGTGGACAGGCAGCAGGGAGACCAGCACAGCCGGGCCCGAGCCATCTTCACTCAGTTCCCATGGCTTATGCAGCTGCTCTGTGACTGCCCGCCCCTCCACCTCCAGAGCGTGACACCTCATTAATGTATTATTTATTTTATTACCTGATTGTGGAAGTTGGCGTTTATCATTTGCTACTTTGTATAATGGCCTCTAATGCACACTGCTAAATAATTTACAAGGGTCTTGCCATGGCACCTTGGGAGCCCAATTCCTGTAGCCTGCTAACTAGGTCAACTGCTGAAGCCCAGTCCTGATGTGTTTTCTATCTGTAAGAACATTCCAGTGGGCAGTCTCACCAAGAGGCATGTGGACACTGTCCTCGCCTCCATCATGAGCACTGAGAACCTGCAAGGTAGGTTTAATAATGGTCCCCAAATATGCCCACATCCTGACCCCAGGAACCTGTGCACCCACATTACATGGGGCTTGGTAGACACGAGTAAGTTAAGGACTGGAAATGTGACATTATTCTGGACTCTACATGACCACAGGTGTCCTCAGATGAGGGAGACAAGGGTCTCGGGAGAGAAGAGGTGATGCCCAGAGGAGCAGATGTTACTTATCTGATATTCAAGATGAGCAGGTGGGTCACCAGCTGAGGAATCCAGGTAGTTTCTAGATGTTTCTAGAAGCAGGAAAAGGCAGGGAACCATCTCATTGAGCTTCTAGAAGAGACCAGCTCCACTAACCCTTTACTCTCCCCCTTGTAAGACCCACTTTCTGATTCCTAGGACACCCCTTGCCGCCACCTCTCAGGAACATTCTGGAAGCTAACATGTAAAGCCACAAGATTTCACCAACGACAGCAAAAGAGTTCACCATGTTATTTGGTCATTGCCCCCAACACACACACACACACACACACACACACACACACACACACACACACACACACACACAGAGGCACCCAGAACAGAACCTGCTGTGTGTAGTGGGCTCATAGCAGAGGGTTGAGAGGAGCCCTCAATGACGGAGCATGGCTGCCAGCACCCTCTCTCACCCCAGCTGGATCCTCAGCTGGACCCCCAGGCCTTGACCAAACATGATGGCTTCTCGCTGCTGGACAAATCTGACCAAAGGCAGTTTATGGGAGGAAAGGGTTTTATTTCAGGCTTATAGTGACCAGGGGACATTCCATCAATGGCAGAAAAATCTGGCTCCCTTCCAACAACCCAAGCAGAACGACCCCACCAACCAGCCAGGGCTCAAGCTGTTCTCCACACACCTAGTAGATCTGGACTCAAGATCCACTCCCAAACACATCTTAAGTTTGGTCTCTGAGATCTGCCCCCCAGTGACACCCCTATGAGGGATCTGCCTCATAGGCACTCAAGTGGAAAGTTTAATTGAAAATGCCTGAGCCAGCCTTTAATACCAGCATTCAGGGTCAGAGGAAGAAGGGTTGCTGTGAGTTGGAGGCCAGCCTGAGACTACAGAGTGAGTTCCAGGACAGCCTGGGCTACAGTGAGACTAGCCCAGGCTATGTGGGCAATAGCGGCACATCTATTGTGGGGGAAACCAACAGCTCTCTAATTGGACTGGAGGCCTGCTCCATGGGAGGGAAAGCATGCCTGGTACTGAAGACCTAGTCAAAAGCCTATGGCGGGGAGGTCATGAGCCCTACAGGAGTAATGCCTGCTATTGTCTGGCTAAATACATGTATTATGCTCACCAAACTGCCTTACAAGCACCTTTTTTAAAATGAGCATACCTATGTAATAATGCTACTCTCACTTTTGGCTAGAGAAGCTTCTCTTTTTCAGATGGTGGTGACCACTGGGATAACTCAAAAGATACCATAGTGCTGAGAAGAAATGACAGTGGAGTGTTCAGCACTGGGACATCTCTATCACACTTCCTGAGGCTCAGGGTCTATTGTAGAAGAGATGGCGGGAAGATTGTAAGAGCCAAAGGAAGGGTAGGACGCTTACAATGCAAACTTCCAGATACAAAATAAGCTTGATATTCATGACTTTGCAGTGCCTGATAATACCTACACATAATGGAGGAAAAGATGATGACACCGAAACAAAACAGAGACTAATTGAGAGCGGGAAGAGATATGGGGGGGGGGATCATAATGGCTTATGGGAATAATTATGGAAGCTATCAATAAAAAGTTTAAAAGATGCCTAAGTCTATGGGGCCATACATTTAAACCTAGCACAGCAGACAAATGAAACCCACGTGAAGCCTGATGCCACCATGTGATGAGCTCTGCTTTCCTTGGGTTGTAAAGCCCCCTCACTGACCAGACTCTGACAGTTGGGCAGAATGGTGTTTAGAGCCCCATAACAGACACTATTTATCATCTGCTCTCTGCTCAGCCACTCATCCACCAGCCGTGATCAAGTGTCCAAGCAGGAGGACACTGAACAGACTGTGGCAGCCAGTGTCTGCCCTGCCTAGGGACCCAGACAAGGACTGGGAAAGCCAGAATCAGTCATGGCCTGAGGCCTCCAGCTCACATTCTCTTATCAGCCCTGCTTGTTCTGAGAGCCAAAGGCAAAAAGGAGAAATATTAAAGCAGATATAGTCATAAGAGTTGAGCCAGAGTCCTCCCTTCCCCTGACACATTACAGCCCCAGGGCGAGGGGCTGAGAGGGCCTTCTGTTTACAGTGCAGTTTCCCATGAAAGTTCCAAGGGCTCCATGACCTGTAGGGTGGGTTTGTCCAATGGTGGGAGGATGCTGAGAACCCAGAGGATGCCAGGCCTGACCAAGACCTTTGCTGCTGCCCACAAAGGACCTAAAACATCAACCAGGCAAACTGACAGCTAGAAGGGTCCGAGAGGCCAAGGACATGCCAAGATAGTTATAAAGGCCTGCCCACCCAGGATGTATGACCTTGGGAAATGATAGCTCTGGTGCCTTTAACTGGGGGCTCATGTGGGCAAAGGAGGGGGCTTGCCCCTGTGGCTGAGAAACCAGAAGAGAGAAGAATGGAGTGACTACTGCTCCCAGAAACACCTAGCTGGCTGAAAGCCCACATGTGGCTGTGAGAGGCAGGAAGGCCTGTAAGAAGAAAGCTCAGGGCTTGATGGGGCAGGAGTGCCAGCTTTCCTTGGTAGCCCTCACTGGACTCTGGGGACAGGACAGAGGTCCATATAGGTATTCTAAGGTGTGGTACAGCCCTCCTTGCCCACATGCTACCAGTGGGCTTGCACTCTTGGCCTGCTCAGTACCCCGGCCCTGGGAGGGAACCTATGTTCACACTTGGGTCACAGGGCACAGGAAGACATGCTCCCAGGTAACCAGGATGGTAATGGTGGCAGAATCACCTTAGGGACCCAAGGAGATGAGACTCAGCAGCTGAGTTGGACTGCATGGTCTCAGGCTGCCTCTGAGACACCTTCACTGGTCTGAACCCCACAGACCTTCATTTTACTTAATAAAGCAATAAAAAAGACATCTTGCACACACTCCCCAGCCCTTGGACACGATAGGTGATGTACTCAAGAACCAGGCACGGTATGGGTAATGGCCAGCTGCCCACCACTGGCCAGCTCAGGCAGCTCCGTGGGAGACAGCAGACACCTTTCCTTGCTTCTCTCTGCATTCAGCCAGGCAGCCTCACAACAAAAAGCCACTGGTCCCTCACACTCTTCCTGCAGGAGCACCCCAGCTTTCCCAGGGTGGCCTCCAGCAGCCAGAGGACCAGAATATTCTGCAAGAACAAAGGAGTGCCTTGCAGGAAGCCTGGGGGCAGTGACAGGTTGGAGACCACAGAGGTGAAGAGAACCTTCATGCTCCCCAGCTCTCAGGCACACCAGCCAGAGGAGGACTGGTCCCTCAGCAACAGGCCAGTGAGAAGGTTCTAGAAAGTCAGCGAGAAGTTCACACTAAGAGTTTCAGCTCCCATGACTGCTTTCAGAGAGGAGCAAATGAGTTGCTTGCCTCGGCAGTAACTAACTGCCACAGACAGAGTAGCATATGGTACAGAAACTTATTCTCTCCTAGCTCCCAAGGTCATTGGTCCAAAATGAATCTGTAGGGACCATTCTTTCTGTGGCTCTTCCAGGACTCCATGTTGCCTTCTCCAGCCCCTAGAGGACCCGGTACTCCTTGGCACATGGACCCTTTCCACACATCCTCTGATTCTGAGGGTGCATCTTTTTCTCCCTCTCACCTCTCTGGGACTACACTGGGCCATCTACACCTTCTGGAAGCATCTCAACTCGACAAGCTCACTCTAATCACATCGGCACCATCCCTCTATCATTAAGGAATCTCATTCCCCAATTGCAGGGTTTAGGATGGGATTTTTGTTGAAGGTAGACACAATTCGGTCTACAGCGGGGTGACAGTGAGGGATCTCAGGTGGGGGCTCCCCGCCCCCATCATTTTGTGATGAACATACATTCTGAGCACTGTGCATGATTTAGCTTGGACTGACCCCCACCCAGTACCTGATCCAGATGGAGGGTACAGTTGTAATTCTCTCAGGTAAATAGTTGGGGCATAAGCAGTGTAGGGCTGTATGGGAGCCTTCCATTGTCAGGGGCCAGGCATTTTCCTTCCCATCACTAGAACCTCTGAGATGTCGCTCTTGGCTGTGTGGTTCTGGGCGATTGGCTCTCATACCCAAGTCCCAGCCAGCTAGCAGGGTCTGAAGGAAGAGGGACAGCATGCACTTAGTCCTAAAAGACAGAGCATGGGGCTGGAGAGATGACTTAGAGGTTAAGGCATTTGCCTGCAAAGCAGAAGGACCCGAGTTCTATTCCTAGAACCCACATAAAGCCAGATGCACAAGGTAGTGCATGTGTCTGGAGTTCATTTATAGTGGCTGGAGCCCCTGGTGCACCCATTCTCTCTCTCTCTCTCTCTCTCTCTCTCTCTCTCTCTCTATATATATATATATATATATATATATATACATATATATATATATTTATCTCTCTGTCTGCCTCTCTCTCTCAAATAAATAAATAATTTTTAAAACAGGGCATGGCAGTAAAGCCCACTGAGAGGTACACAGACCAATGGACATCTCTCCCTGCAAAGGAGGCCGAGGCCTGTGGTTCTCAGTTCTTGTACTGGAGGGTCATGTGCCCAGTAAACGTCTCTGTGGCTGTGGATGAAGGTGGAAACGGATGAGGCGCATGGTAAGGCTTTCTTCAAGCCGCTTCTGAGTGGGGGAACATGGCTGCAGGGTGGGGTCCAGAGGTGTGGGTGTCCTTGAGCTCTCAGACTTCAGGGGAGACGCACAAGGACACTGGGGGTGACAGCAGGGCCCTGTGGAGCCCTGCGCGTGTGCACGGAGCCCCTGGGGTGAATGGCATCCAGGGTCAGAGTTGGCGTCCTAGGGAAGGTGGCTTCTGGGAAGACCTCAGCAATCATCACTTCTCTCTTCATCTGTCTTGTAGGTTTCCAACACAGTGTCTCCATGGTCTCCCTCCAAACACCGTGGACTTGTCCACCCCCGAGACTTTGTCCTAAGTCAAAAGAAGCTTCTTCTTCCGTCCTCCGCCCCCCCTAATGTTCTTGGAATTCTTAGAACCTACCCATCTCTAAACAAAAAAGCCAGCACCCTCCCACCCCATGAGTCCTGAGAAGTGTATTTTGAAGCAGGAGGGCTTTTTCTTTAAACTGTAACTTCTTTGAGGTCAGCAGACAAAGCTACTGTGAAAATGGGAATTTTCTGCTGAAATTACCAAGTCCCCAGCACCCACCTCCTCATGTGCCTCTACACACACACACACACACACACACACACACACACACACACACACACATTTATTTTTTCAGGACGCAGTTGAGAGACTCAAGGACAGGACTTACTTGCCCTCTGTCAGTTTGCAAGAGAATTTATTCTGCATGTTCGTCCATGAATATTTAGAAGGCAACAATAACATCCAATGACATTCACGAGATACACAGCTTTCAGAGCCCTCTCCCAGGAGCGAGCACAATGCCTGGTGTCAACCATTACCTGGACTGAGGGTTTGAGATGCGAGCATTCACTTACTCTAGTCCTCCCTGGCTCGCTCTGTCTCTGTCTCTTTCTTGTGTACCTATCCATCCCTCTCATTTTCAGTGCCAAGCACCAAACAAGCTCTTTAAAATAACAAAGTGGACTTGGGAGTCAAAGGTTAGCTACCAGAGGTTTAAGTAATGCTAATGGCACAGACTAACTTTAGACATGCCACTCTTTCTTGTCCTTAGGAAAACAAAACAAAACAAATAAATAAACAAACAACACACACACAGAGGCATATCACATCAGGCGGGGAGGACCAACCATGTTCAAATCATTGTACCCAGTTGGACTAAAAAAAAATCTAGTTTCAAGTACAATTGTGATTATTTGGTAGAATAGCGACAGGAAGCGCGTACAACTAGACTTTCTGAGAAAACACCCAAAGGTCTGCCCATGGTGCCACACTCACCGTCAGCGAGAGCATTGTAAAGCAGGCCCATGCTCAGGGTTCACGTTCATGCGTGCTGTCAAAATCCTCTATTTTTCTAGTGATGGGAATTTAAGACCTTAAAAAAAAAAGCTGTAAAAACTAAAAACAGGGCTGGGAGATGGCTCAGCAAGAAAGAGCACTTGCTGCTTAAGCATGAGGCCTGAGAAGGCTGCAGACCGCTCAAGTTCAATTCCCAGCACCCACCTAAAAAGCTAGGCATGGCCACATCCGTCTGTAACCTCAGTGCTGAGGTGGGCAGAGATCGGAGAATCACTGGCACTCACTGACCAAAAAAGCAGCAGTTCAGGGTTCAGGGAGAGATTCCACCTGAAGAAAATCCGCGGATGATCGGCAGAGGAGGGCTCCTGAAATTCTCCTCTAGCCTCCGAGGTGTGTGTGTGCATTTGCACACGGACATGTATATGCCATACACGTGTCATATCACAGACCATACCACACATGCTCTACACACACACACACACACACACTAAAACCTGAAAACAACAAATATATATATATATATATAAAGAACGTAGCAATCATCAGCAACTTTACACCCCAGGAACAGCGAGCTCAGTAGCATTGGCCACAATGTGTGATTACATGTGTATTTCAGTGTTGATTTCCTTCCTGTTGCTGTTTCGCCTACCACTACTCCAAAGAACAAGCCCAGGAGGCAGGAGCCCAGTGTGGTTTGCCTTTCCCAGCTCTAGTGAACCACTCAGGCTGGTGAAATTCGGAAGAGGATCAGATCAGTAATGAATACAACCTGTGATTATCCCAACAAAACTCCAGGATCCCCCTGCCGCCGCCTTCCTGGCACTAGGATTACAGGCATGTGCCACCATACCTGGCTTTTGATGTGGGTGCTGAGGATGCAAATATAGGCCCTCATATGTGTCTGTAGTAAGCACTTTACTCACTGAACAATCTCCCCAGCCCTTTGCTTAATATTTTTACTGAACATACTCTGGTGATTGTTTTGTTTGTTTTCATTTTTTCAAGGTAGGGTCTCACTCTAGCTCAGGCTGACCTGGAACTCACTCTGTATAATCCCAGGCTGGCCTTGAACTCCCAGCACTCCTCCTACCTCTGCCTCCTGAGTGCTGGGATTAATGGTGCGCTTCACCCCGCATGGCCTCTTCTAATAAATATTTTTCCAAAACAATTTGGAGTCTTGATGCGCATGTAGCTTAGGCTGGCCTGGAGCTCACCATCCTGGCTGGCTCCACCCCTCCAAAATGCTGTGACTCCAGTTGTGCGCCCTCATATCAGACAGCCCGTTAGCTCGTCCTACATCACCGCACTGTGAGGTTACCTTCTCTTTTCCTGCTGTAAATACTGTGGTCATGAGCATCTTGATGCAAACATACATCTTTATCCCCATTTCTGGTTGTTTCTGAAGCCAGTTCCTCTGAGGGGAGTTATAGTAACACAGGACATCATTGGTTTTAAGACTCACAATAGCCTTGGTGCTTCATGTAAAAACTTTAAATCAGTTCTAGGTTCAAGAGGGGAACCCCAGCAGCTCACTGAGAAATCAAGCTGGAACTGAGCTGGAAACCTCCTCCCAGCTGACGTAAAGCTGGAAAAAGCTATGGCTTCATGGAGTCCTATGGGAGAGAGAAGTCACCAATGGTGGTGAACAGTGGACTTTGCAAGCCTTAAGACTGGCCAGCCAGGCCAAAGGTGCCAACTGGGGCAACAGTGGCAGGTCTATTGTGGGGGAAACCAACCACTCACTAATTGGACTGGAGGCCCGCTCCACTGGAGGTAATACATGCCTGGTACTGAAGACCTAGTAAAAACCATATAGTGAGGGAGGTCATGAGTCCTAGGGGAGTAACACCTGCTTGTTCTCTGACTAAATGCATATATTATGCCCACCAAACTGCACTTTTTTTAAAAAAATAAGCATACCTAAAGTATAATGCTACTCTCACTCTTGGCTTGAGAAGCTTCTCTTTACCAGATGGTGGTGATCACTGGGATAATGCAAAAGACACCATAGTGTGGAGAAAAAACAACAGTGGAATGTTCAGCACTGGGACATCTCTATCACATTTCCTGAGGCTCAGGGTCTATTGCAGAAGATGGAAAGATTGGAGAGCCAGAGGAAGAGTAGGACTGCTTACAACGCAAACGTCCAGACACAAAATGGCCTTGATATTCATGACTTCACAGTGCCTGATAATACCTACACATAATGGGAGGAAAAGATAATAACACTGAAACAAAACAGAGACTAATTGAGAGGGGAAGAGATATGGGGGAGGGTGGGGAGGGAATCATAATGGTTTATGGTCTATAATTATGAAAGCTACCAATAAAAAGATAAAAAGTAAATAAATAAATAAATAAATAAAAGAGGGAAGCCCCAGGCACCAAGGACAGCGGTACCTGGTGGCCAGAGTGCTGAGCTCTCCATTTTCATCTCCTCAGGGAATTCTGCCTGGACAGCAGGAGAGCCTGTATCTAAAGCAGGAAGGTAGGGCGATGACTTCTCTCCTCTACCAAGAAAACTCTAGCAACTCCTCTTATTCACTGTCTCCAAAGAGGAAAAGCCAAGGAAATCAGGGAGGATCCTGGCCAGATGATCACATGTTGATTCAAAGTCAGACTTAGCATGTCCCTAAACCAGAGGCATGGTGCCACCCTGCTCTCTGTGTACACATGACATGTATGTGTTGTGTCCGCACGCTTACAGAGGAAATGACTCTGACCATTCGAAGAACCTTCCACCTTAGTCTCAACTAGTGGACTGCAGGAAATGCTGGCCTGCCTCAGCTGGAACGCTCTGGAAGGTGATTGGTGGAACCGTCTTTGGCAGGTGGAATCTTCCTTATTGATGCTACTGGATTCCAATGCTTTGAAAAGTGTGATTCCCGCCTCCCTGATGCACCGACCCGACTCGCTAATGTTCTCATCTAGTTGGTAATTCTAAGCAAGGCGCTCAGATCGTTCCAAACAGCTCCACATTCCTCTTGGAAATTCGACACTTGTTCATTCATTCTTCCATTCATTCATTCAGTCAGTCAGTCATTCAATAAACCTTTGCCAGGAAGTTATGCCAGGTCTGTAGCGGGACTTCTGGGGGATAAGCAGGTTGTGGTCTCCTTGACATAAGGAGACTATCAGAAATCTCAGCTCTGCTTCCTCACAGCTACGGGGTGGGAGAAAGCACACCTCTCCTCCCAGGCCTGAGTCTCTCCCACGTCAAAGAGACTGGTAATACTTCCCCTGGGCTGGTTATACATGGTAAATATCCATGCTTCCACCCTAACCTAGAAACAGCCCAGTGAGCTAGACAGAAACCAGGGGACTGTTCAGTCTAACAGAGAGTCTTGTGCTGGCATGGGGAGAGACAGCAACACGCTGGATTCCCCAGATGCAGGACAGGGTGTGTGGGAAGGGGGTAGGGAGAAAGGTAGAAGGTTCTCAAGCCCCATTTGGAGTCAAATGTTTAGCTTGGTCTGCAGGATCCGACGGATGGGTGTTTATTCAGACACCCGTGCCAGCAGCCTGTGCCCAGGCCAGGGAAGGGGGCCAGCCGGATTGATGGATTCGAAGTGCAAGGAAATGAAAGACGCCTCGTTTGCGGATTAGGAAGAGATGAAATCTATTTCTCCCAAAAGCTAGAAAATTGAGCCAAGTTGGGCTTGCTTGCGGGGAGGATTCCTGGATTTGGAAGACAGTCTGGTTTGGTGGGTTGGGTTGGGACAGACCAGAGTTGTCTCTCCGGTGACATTTGCCAACTTGCAAGGCCAGGTGAGGTCAGGCTTCCAGAAGGTTTCGTCCTAGGCCAGAGTGAGCACAGCTGGTGTGAACCTTGAATAGCACGATAGTCCAGCCAGAAGCAATCGTGGGTACTGTCAGGAATTATTATTATTGTTGTAATGTTGTCAGCAAAGGCCAGTTGGAATGCCTCTAACTAAATGTTCCTTTGAACCCCCAAATCCTCACCTTTGACTCTTTCCACAGTATTTATAAAGACCAAAGAGAAGTGAGCATCTCTCACTGTGACATTGTTTTCTCACTGTTCCGGGCACTGCCCTCTCCTCCTTTAACCATTGTTCACCTACCCCTCTTGGCAGCAACCTGTGGTAGTTATGTTTCAGAAGGCACAGAGAGGGCAGGTGACTTACACAGCTTGAGGGCAGGGAACGGGCATTTGAAACTATATCAGAATGACCAGAGACTTTCATTATTTCATCTGAGAAGATGGTGGCCCCTGTCAAAAGCAGGGAAGCCCTAGGAAGACTCATATAGGGATATAAACCCTGTCTTGGGCCTCCTGGCTACAACATCCCAGACCTGTCGTTCCAACTTTCAGAAATGGTGAACGTCTTGCTCTTTCTTGTTTTCTTTAAAACAAGAAGTTTTGGGCTGGAGAGATGGCTCAGAGGTTAAGGCACTCGCCTCCAGTGCCTAAGGCCCTGGGTTCCATTCCCCAGTACCCACATATACCAGACACACAAGGTGGTGGCCCTGGTGCACCCCCCCTCTCTCCCTCTCTCTCTTTGTATTTCTCTGCTTGAAAATAAATAAATAAAATATTTTTTAAAAAACAAGAAGTTTTAAAGAAAGAAGTGTGTGTGCCTGCATGTGCGTGCGTGTGTGCGTGCGTGCGTGTGTGTGTGTGTGTGTGTGTGTGTGTGTGTATGTGTGTGTGTGTGCGCGCTCCCATGTGCACGGGTGCACCAGGGCCTCTTGCCACTGACAATAAACACCAGAAGCTGGTGCTACCTTTTATGTCTGGCTTCCTATGGGTAGCTTGGGAATTCAACCCAGACCAATAGACTTTGCAAGCAAATAGTGTCTTTAACCACTGAACCGTCTTTCCAGCCCCTCTTTCTTCTCTCCCTCTTCTTCTCTTTCCTTTCTTTTCCTTCTCTCTTTGCTTGCTCTCTCTCTCTTTCTCCTCTTACCATCCTCCTTTTCTTCTTCATTTTCTTTTTAAATTTTGTCTGTTTTTCTTCAAGGTAGGGTCTCACTCTAGCCCAGCCTGTCCTGGAACTCACTCTGTAGTTCCAGGCTGGTCTCAAACTCAAAGCTATCCTCCTACCTCTGCCTCCCCAGTGCTGGGATTAAAGGTGTGTGCCACCATACCTGGCTTCTTTTTTAATTTTTTTTTTTTTGAGCAATCTCGTTTTATAGACCAAACTTGCTGTGAATTCTGGCAATACTTCTGCCTCAGCCTCCCAAGTGCTATGATTAGAGACATGGTCAACACGCCCCAAATATCTTACAATTTCAGCCATTCATAAATTATCATTTCTGCACCTAGACCCTTAGAGAGCCCTAGAGAACTTCCCATAGGCGAAGAGTAAGGAGATGTCTGTTTAGAGACCAATGTCGGTCCATGTTGGTCCTCTGTCAGGAGACAAGCCTTCTAGCCTGTCCCCATATCTCCCACTGCCTGGCACCCATGGATGTGGCACCCACTTCGGAAAGCCAGGCCTTGCTCAAGAGAGGCACCAGCCTGCCTACATTCAAGCCAAGCCCCTTGAGGGAGGGGACATCATACCTGAGCCACCTTTGGTCCACGGGGCCAGGCCAGAACCAAGCTCAGCCCTGGACAAAAACAAATGACCCTCCCTAGCCAAACCTCGCGTTCACAGGGGGCCACACAGCCTCCCTCGGCCTCCCTCAAGCCCAGGCTCATTCAGGCCGGGTGTGCCTTCAGCTTTAAGACCGCTCTCTGCCTTCCTCACTCATCCACCACAAAGACCCATTCCCTCTTCCCCCTGCCATCCTGTCATACCTTCCCCCCTTCATTTGAGGAGGGGTCTAAAGCAGTCTTTGCAATTCCCAACTCTCTGATGAGTACATAGCTGGAATAGCTCAATCGAGGTTTATTGAATCATTTCTGTCATTAGTTTGAAACGTCTCATGTTCTCTATATGTTCCGGTGCCTCTGTGCCACCCAATACTAGCCTTTCTCTTTACAAAGGGTGTTCCAATAGGGTTACATTCCCCCAGAATAACCCTGAAAGCCAGGTGTCCATAATTCAATCCTTCCTTTTTGTCCCAGTGAGGAAACAGAACCAGAGAGGTGCACGATCTCCCAAGGTACCCAGCTAGGGGGTGGCAAAGATGGGCATTCAGCCTGAGCGTTAGTCCTTGCAAGAGCCAAGAACAAGCAGAAGAGGCTAGAATCTGTCCTGTCCTGGACATGAGCCCCAGGCCCCGGCTCGGGTCACCTGCCCCCTGAAGCCCCTCGCCCGTGCCAGGGGGTGTGTGGCTAAGGCCTCAAGGCACTCCTGCTGGACTGCCCATCCCGCATGCCCACAGCCCCGCAGCCAGCTGCCCTCCACCGTCTGCTGATTCCAAGCTTCTTGGCAAACTGGCACCTAATCACCCACCATCTGCGAGTCTTGGCTACCTCTTGGTGCATCTTCAGATTCGCTTGCAAGTTTTCAAAGTGATGTGAGTTCTTGGTGCTTGCAAAAATGTCAGCTTCCGTCACGTCGTATTAAAACTGAAAATAGGAAAAGGTTTCGGGTAAACTGAGAGGAGTTCAGTTTTCCTCCTGGCTTAAGTGGGATGAAGTTCTCTCTTTTCTAAAGTGAAAAGTCCTCTGTTGTTTTTCAGTGGGCATCAGAGTTAGAACCCACCCCTCCATACATTCCAGCTAGAAATGACTGTCTGGAGAATGTGGGTCGTGGGAGGCACACATTCTAATAGTGATCTGTCCATGCAAGTCTCCTAGGTGAGGTCACAGTTGTAGAGAAAACACAGAATGCAGGTAATGTCCCGTATTACGCCCTCCGAGCATTCTCTTATTTAACCCTAGCAGTAGCTTCTCCTTTTCTGTCCGTAGTGATGAGGCAAAGGGGCATGGAGAAGACATTGGTCACCTGGCCAGGGAGTGACAGGGCTGGGATTTAACCCAGCTGAGCCCACACTCGGGACATGGAGAACACGGACCCAGGACCTACTGTGGAGGCTGTGGGCTGAGGGGAGGGCAACAGAAGCCAAGGGAGGTTTCTGAAGCAAAATGCTACAGGGCCAAGCTGCCTTTGAAGACCCTGTGACTACATCAGGTATTCACATGGACCCATTGATGGGTGCACAGACCGGGTGCTGGGTTGCAAGAGGGGATGGATTGCCCTAAGCCAGGGAAAGAGGCTGTACCTAATTTCAGGGATGTTGGGATAAGCAGCCTAAACTCCAACCCAGTGTCTGATCCAGGCCAACCCTACCTACTGGATTTGTGCCTTGATTTCCCAACCCAGCTCGGAGGCTCCAGGGCACGTCCCAGCACCTCTCCTGGCTGGCACAAGGGAGAAATTCAGATCTCCCTGAAGGGCAAGCACAAATTCAATCAAAAAGATAAGCAGTCCCTCTAGAACCAAGCCACGGCCCCAGAAGGAGAGAAGCCCCCAAAAGTTAACCTTCTGCTGGCCTTCCCAGGGCCAGGCCACTGCTGCTGTGTGTCCTCGTCTGCCCAGGGGGACACAATAGAAGCTATGCAGACACACTAGGTGCCAGGTACTAGCTATACACCTGAGGCCAAGTTCTCCCTGGTTCTGCCCAGACTCCTAATTCTGACCAGATGGTTGGTTCTGGTCAGCTGGCTAGTTGTGTCTGGTTGCCTGGTTCTGACCGGATGTCTGGCTCTAATGAGTTTCTGGTTCAAATCAGATTCTTGCTGTGACTAGATGCATGGTTCTGACTAGAAGCCTCTGTGTTACTGGACAGTAGTTCTCACTAGATACCTGCTTGTGCTGGGAGCCTGCTTTATAACCGATTCCTGACTTGACTAGATAACTGGATCTGACTAGATTCCTGGTGGATTAGACAGATGTTCTCAGTAGATTCCTGGTGGATTAGATGATTTTTCTCTCTAGATTCCTGGTGGATTAAATGGATATTCTCACTAGATCCCTGGTGGATTAGACGGATGTTTTCACTAGATTCCTGGTGGATTAGATGATTGCTCTCACTAGATCCCTGGTGGATTAGACGGATATTCTCACTAGATTCCTAGTCTGACTTAATGCTAATTTTGATCCACTGCCTGCTTCTCACTAGTTCTGCTCTGACTAGATGCTTGGTTCTGACCTCATCCCAGGTCTGACTAGATGTTTTATAGTGACCAGATGTCCAGCATCAACTGTGTCTGACTCCTACTCCATGGCCAAGACTCACTTGACTCCTTGCACAGACTAGATGCTCCACACAGGTTAGACACTGGGCCCTGGATATATGACCAGCAGTGACTAGATCCCTGGGTAGACTAAGTACATGAACTTATGCACATGTCACAGCTTTTACTACTGCGACTTTCCCCAGTTTATTGTGGCCACTGCAGCTCCCATTCCAATCCAGTGCCCATGGCTGCTGCACACGTATTACCATAGTTACTACCTGTGGCTACCATAGTCATCGTGGCTGCTCTTCCCATTATCACCACGATTCCCGCCTCTGCTCCCTCGATCATTCATTCAGACAACCGCCAACACTCCTGTCACCCTCCCTGTCTCTTGCCCATTCTCCAATCACCGCCCACTGCTGCTGCGTTAACCGCTGCTGCTCTTGCTAATGCCATTGTCACACTCCTTCCTCTGCTGCTAACGTGCTACCACCATTACCACCACGTCCACTTGCTACAGTTCACATTTCTAGTATTCTCCCTATTGTACTTTCTGAATGTCAAACGTGTCCCAGAGGCTCGTGTGTTTAAACACTTGGTCCCCAGCTGTTGGTGCTGTTTGGGGAAGTTGTGGGACCTCAGGAGAGTCTTGCTAGAGGAAATGGGTCACTGGGGATGGACCCTGTGGCTGACTCTCTGCTACCTGCCTGCCACTGTGACGAGCCAGCTTCCCATGCCGGCCACTGTGCCTTCCCTGCCATGATGGAATGGATTCCCCTTGGAACTGTAAGCCAAAACAAACCCTTTCCTTCCTTCCTTGCTTCTGGTCAGGTATGTGTTCACAGTGATGACAAAGTAACAGATACACTCTCAAAGACCCATTTGTTAAGGGCTGGTCCCTGATCAAGGAGGCACCATAGGAAAGTGATGGAACCTTTAGCAGATAGTGTCATTGGAGTCGCGCACTTGAACAGGATCTTGGGGCCTGGGCTCCTGCTGGCTCTCTTGCTTCCTGTCTGTGAGGTGAGTGGTTTTGCTCTGTTGTGTGTTCCTGGTAGGATGTTCTGTGTCCCACAGACCCACAAGCAGCTGGGCCAATTGGGAGAGAATTTAAACTGAGAGGCAAAATGAACTTTTCCTCTTTACCATCTGATTGTTTCAAGAACTTAATGCAACCACCGAAAACTGATGATAGTGTCTCACTGCCAGTGCGAGAAGAGCAACACATGTGCATAAAACTGCACAAGAAACAGTAACCAAAGCAGAAGTGTTCCTTCTCCAGAGCAGTCTTGAGACACTGAGGTGAGGTGATTAGTGAGTGGGATTAGATAAAATTGTTCTGCACAATGCTGGGGAGAGGGATCTCAAAATCTGTGCTTCCTTGTCAGGGACCACCTTCAAATGACAACAGACAAAAATTGTCACAAGCCTTAAAAATACCCTTGAGTCAGAAATCCCCACTCCTGGGATTAATTCAAGAACGGAGGAGGTGTCAGCTGGATGCGGTCATGTACACCTGTAATCTAAGCACTCTGGAGGCTAAGGCAAGAAGATCTTGAGTTCAAGGCCAGCCTCGGCTATACAGTGAGGCTATCTCAGAGAAGCATCACCAACAACAAGAGCTAAAGGTATGAGAGGATGACGTATTTCCGGAAGCTTGGTGATAGGCAAATGCTTGACTCTCGGGAATGAATGCCTCCCTTGGTACATTTCTGATGGGGAGACTATCACACAGCTTTGCACAATTAAGGTGATAAAGGGTTTACACCACCAGGAAAGATTTTATGATGACTGCTTAAGACAGAAAGATCAAGACATAATAATATTTCGGGTATTATAAAACAAGTGTACTCAGAGACAAGTACTAGAATGAAACATAGAAAAATGAAAATTGTTGGGCACTTTGGATAGTCAGAGTAAGGGGCTTTTGTTTACCATTTCCTTTAATGCTGCTCTAATATTGTTTCATCAATACAAATAAAAAGAAAAAAATGTTCCAACAATCTATTGATAGTCTCTCCCCCTGGAATAGAGATAGCATAGATGTATCTAGTTAATGGATTTCTCTTTGAAAATCTCATTTAGCACCACAACAAAAAGGGTCCAACTTTTAGTTCATTTCCAATGTGCTTCTAGTAGTACATTCTCTCCTGTTCACAACATGGATAATTTGTGCATGTTAGGAGATTTGGTGATTATACAGGAATTCAGACTTTTTAATAATTTCCTGACGGGTTTTTGAAGCAAACAATGCATTTTTCTTATTTCCAAAACAATCCGAATGATGGGAAACATCCAAAATAGCTATGCCCAAGGCTTTCTTTCTTCCCTTTAATTTCACATATGTTTTTGTTGTCGTCCTGTTACTTCAGCGAGTAGGAATTTGCCTTTTGAAGCCACGTCCTTGCAGACAAGAAATTATAGTCATCTTGTCCCTAATGCACTGCTGAGTAAGAAAAGAACTTATTATCCTTCTAGAATCAACCACAAAGCCTCCATCCCAGCGGGTGGACTCAATCTCCGTGGGGCAGGTAAGCATCAAATGTGACCCAGAGATTTCAGAGCGCTAGAAAATGGGGGTTTATTCTAGCGACAGCAATGCTTCATGGATTTAGAGGAACCTCCAGGTCATCTTGTTCAGCCACCGTGTCCGTACAGGGGAAACTGAGACCCACAAGAAGCCATGACTTGTCCAAGGACATCCTTCTATTTATTGTTGGGCTAGGCTACAGCTGTTCCCTAGCCAGTGACCTTGTTACCTTCATCGAGGTGACCACACATTCTTGTTCACAAGCTGGGCATGGTGTGGCATACCTGTAATCCCAGCACCTGGGAAGCTGAGGCAGAAGGATCATGAGTTCAAAGACAGCCTGGGCTACATAGTGGGCTTGAGGACAGCCTGGGCTACATAGCAAGACTCTAAGGGAATGAAGAATGAATGAATGAATGGGCTAAGTCTTCCAGCAAAGATGCTGCTCCTAGCTTGAGGCTGTGTGTGAAATTCACAGAAGCCAGAAGACAAGCGGGCACATGGAGAGCTCCAGTGAACACAGGCAGAGAAGCCAAATTGCTCAACTGCTTTTAGAGAGGAAAAACCAAATCTCATCCAGTTAGACATCTAATTCTTATTATAAAGCAAAATGACTTTAAATACAAAGAGACACAATTCATCGCTCCAACTCACCGACTTCCCGAGGAAGAGTCTTGTATATTTATCTTCATCCAGTGCTTCCTGATTTGGGTTTTAAACAATTGGACAATGGAAAAGACACACATACCCAGCAGAACAGGAATGAGAACTCAACCCAATAGGCCTGGAGCAGTTCCTGTCTCCTTGCTGGGACTAAATAGCCAATTGGAAGCAGTTTAGGAGAGGATTTTGTTTCACCTACAAAATTCACCCTGGGGACATCAGTGAGGGTGTTTCTAGAAAGTTTAACCTAGCAGGGAAGACCTACCCTGAATGTGGGCAGCTGCTTCCAGACTGTGCATACAATATGACCAGCTGCCTCCCCTCCCCACCATAATGGGGAAGTATCCCCTCTCACTGTGAGTCAGGATAAACCCTCCCTTCCAGAAGTTTCCGTGGACAGGCATTTTGTCACAGCAGTGACAAAAGTAACCAGTACACACCCTCATCTATCTATGGTCCCAGGAAGGTAGGCAGCCCCCAGGATCAGGTCCCCCTCCCATCCACGCCCCCATTCTCCATGCTGGCCTCTGCTTTGCTTGCCTTCACAGAGCCTGAGTCTTCTGACATAACACCAACTGGTCTTCACCCACCAAGAACCTGACCCTGAAGGACAGAGCTCCTCATGTCCATTACTTGGGCACAAAGTGAATGTCTGGAAATCCGCATTTAATGACTGAAGCAGTGAGCTCAGGGATCAAGCAAGGACCAGAAATACAGAATTCCACAATGGTCACAGCACATGTAGTATACACTGTAACTGTGTGCATTTGCTAAGTCAAAGCCCTCCCCCCCCCCATGGATGCTGAAGTGCGCCAGCTTCCTTTGCCATGATGGTGCTTACCCTGGAATCTGAAGGCCTGACATCCCTCCCACAGCTGCGCCTGGTCCAGTGTTTGTCTCAGCAACAAGAAACTAACTACGACAGGTGGGCTGCCTGAGCTCCAAGCAGGAAGAGGACACAGGAGCTCAGATTAAAACAGGAAAAGCTTCCAGGCTGCGGCTGACAGTGGAGCCTCACCCACAGGGTTAGTCCAGCTCTGGCGCTGTGCTGGACCCTCAGCTGAGTCCAGAGAGCAAAGGGCCAGCACTTTGAGACAACTGCAGGCAATGGCAAACCTAGGCTGTTTCTCAAAGTGGGTTCCATAGAAAGCAGGCCACACCCAACACTTCTCGGTGCGGGGTAGGGGGGTCTGGACCAGCTCACAGCATAGTCTACCAGATGCAAGGGCCTCCTATAGCACCAAGCATCGCCAGAATTATCTGACCACAGGACCTTTTCACAGCTGTCCTGGCCTACACAAATTCTCACCTTAAAGCAGAAGGGAACCCCTGCGGACCTTGGGAAGTCCACTGGGGCCAAGTCTGGGCTCAGCTATCCAAGGGAGGAGGGAGAAGTGGACAGGCTCAAGCTTGCTGAAGTCCAGACAGGCCTGTAAAGGTGCCTTTCCGCACCCTTTTTTTCTTTGGCAGAAACAACTCAAAAGACTGATTTTGGTTCCTGGTTTCACAGAATTTCCATCTACCATGGCATGGAAGTCATGGAGAGCAGCTCAGCTCATGGGTTCATGGCAGTCACTCACCCAGAGCAGGAACTGGGCAGAGAGGCTAGAAGCAGAGCCCATCCCTGGTGAGCTGTTTCTGCCAGCTTGGCCTCACCTTCTAAAGACTCCCCTAAAGAGCAGTAAGGGTTCAAACACGATTTCACAGGGGCCATTTCAGATGCCACCCATAATGCCCAGCGCCCACCAGGCTCTACTCTAGAGCTACACCGTACCAGCTGCAATCCTCATGGCCAGCCTGGGAGACTGGGCATGGCCCGTCCAGAGTCCTGGGGTCTCACAACTAGCACAGGAATCCCAACCCGGTTGTCCCCCATGACTTCCTCTGTTCCAACACCCAACACCTTCCTGTTCCCTTCTTTTTTTCTTTGTGAGTGGACAGAGAGTGGTCCAAAGACTTCTTGGGTCTGTCCCAGGGCCCCACACAAAGGGAGCGGTGGCATCTCTTCCTGGGCAATCAGGCAGGTGACTTGCTGCTGGCCCAACCCCCACAGCTGGCCCAGCCACTGTCAACGAGACTTTGTGTCCTGACTACAGAAGTGTCCCTTTTCAGCTAGCTGGACTCTTTTTCTCCCTGTTCTGAGTCCATTAAGCATAGCCTCTCCCCCCAGCACGACATCCCAGGTTAAATTCCTCAGAGGCAGATGTTTATTTTGAGAGAGCTGCTGGGTAGGCTATTATCCAAAGCCTAAACAGTTCCTCAAGATGAGGGTCACCAGAGGCTTCCGCTGCAGCAAACCTCCCCAGAACGCTGCCCTCCAAACAACACAGCTGAGGGGAGAAAGGAGCCTTTTATAGAGAAGAGGAGGAATCTCACAAAGGCGAGAAACACCTCTGAAAGCACTTCTGTTGAAAGAAGCAGATTGGCATGTTCCCATTCAGTGGAAATGGAGACCATCGAGTTT